>BDDA01000991.1:10771-37518 GCA_001662385.1 Chlamydomonas asymmetrica | reverse complement strand
CCCCCCCCCCCCCGGCCCTTCTCCTCTTCGCACACTTCAGCTGCGAGCTGGCCTACCAGCAAGGCAGATGAGCAAAACAGTACTGACCAAATATTCGGCACGGCCACCCCCACCACCACTGCTGTCACGCGGCCCTGCCTGCCTCCGCTGCCTGCCTCACCTGTGCGCGCTGTGCTCCCCTCCACGCCTCCTCCTCCCTGTCCCTCAGGTCAGATGCCAGCTGTCGCACCTGCGCAGCGCACACACACGCGTGAGAGCACGCAAGTCGGAAGCAGCAACGCGCTGGGTGAGATGGTTCAGATATTCACGATGCGGATGCGCGTAGCTGACCTGCCATCAACAGGGTGCAGTGGTAGCTGCAGGCCGTCCCCGCACCCCTCATCGCCCATCCCTCACCCCGCGCCCCCCTAGGGTGGACACAGACTTAGGTGGGGATGATATAGTTGGAAAGTGTGTTGGTGGCAATGACGCTGGCATCATCACCCCGCCCCAAACCCCCTGCCGCCCGTCACCCATCAGCCGCACCCACCTGCTCTCTCAGGTCGTCCGCCTCCTCGTTGCGTCGCGCCAGCAGCTCCTCCACCTCACACAGCACCGCCTCACGCGCCTCGCTCTCAACCACACCCAGCTGCACGCACACAAGGGAGAGGGGGAAGGACAGGCAAGGGGGACATTGTCCAACCTCACAAGGACGCACGGTGGGTGTCAGTCGCTTGAGAAGCACGCCTCGAAGGTGTGCTTGGGATATCACGGCCCTGTGCTTGCAAATGTGTGTCTGCATGTATGGCAAGCAGCGGTGAGCCACTGAGCCGCTTGTAGCATCATAAAGCTGAATGCATGGAAGCGCGTACGTGCATCTCGATCATATGCGCTGTTAGTGGTGCACGCGTTATTGGGCATGAAGGTGCACCGCAGCGCCCCACCCACACACACATGACCTGCCACCATCTCGCTGTGCAACCCTGGCAGTGTACAGTCGTTGGTGCCCCTGCCGGCCCCGCTGTGGCGCTTTCCCCACCTGGGCCTGCAGCACCTGCACCTGCGCCTCAAGTTCAGCCACGCGGCCATGCAGCAGCACGCGCTCATCTGCCATGCTGCCTGCCGCCTGCTGCTGCTGCTGCTGCTGCTCAATGCCCGGAGGCCCGTCGGCTGCCGCCATGCCGCTGCTCTGCACTGTTAACTCGCCCTGATCCTGCTCCTGGACCACGTCATTCTGCACGCTGCCCGGCCTCTCCTCATCATCACCACTGCAGGCGCCATCCATGACAGTGTCTGGCGGGCTGCCAGCCTCAGCGGCCAGCTCCTGCTGCTGTTGCATCTGGGCTGCGTGCTGCTGCTCCTGGGGTGCCCCAGGCGCAGCCGCAGCTGCAGGCAAAGGCGCCATAGCGGCCTGAGGCACGGGCGGCGGCGCCAGTATCACCTCCTGGACCGGCACCGCGTTGATCTGCACGCGCCCCGCTGTGGCCGCGAAGCGCAGCGTGTGGCGGGTGGCGTCCAAGTCCTCTTGGAGCGCGCTGACGTGCACGCTCAGCACCAGGTTGCCGTTGCCCTGCAGCACCTCCTTGAACAGGTGGGTGATGGAGGACTCACGCACGGGGATCACGCGCAGCTGTGGGGCAGCGGGTGCGGGCGGTGCAGCAGCAGCGGCACCGCGTGCATTTGCTGCTGCGGCTGCTGCGGCGGCAGCTGCGCCTTGCTGCTGCTGGTGGGCCTGCAGCGCCTGCTGGTTGTGTTTGAGCGCTTCCAGGCAGCGGCCGAGGGTCATGAGGCTGCTGTTGATGGCCGCGCTCTCCCTGTTGACGCACACACATGCAACCACAAGCCTCAATGCTGATCACAGGTCAAATGTAGTAGCATGATCAACAGGGTATTTGAATCTGATCAGGCCACACACCAAGTATGTATGGCTTAGCATGTACACTAAAGATTTGTTGGGTGGCTCACCAGGTGCGTAGCATACCAGCACCTGGCAAGCTGAGTGCATGCCCAGTGATGCACATGCTGCTTTCTCACTTGAGCGCCTTGCCCAGGTTGCCTGTGCGGTGCGCCCGCTCGTTGCCCGCCAGGTCCACGATGGACAGCTGAGAGGAGCGCGCCTGCAGGCAGCAGCGCAACACACAGCATTGGCAGCAGTCGCAGCAGCCACATCCACCCGGCAGGGTGCGGGGTGGTGAGGCGTGTGAAGCTGGGGGCTGGGTGTGAATGCGCTGGATCGAGGGTGGGACACCCTTGTAGGCCCCGGCTTCTGAGCAGCACGACGCGAAACGTGCGCCTGCCACGTGAACAAGCAGTGATGAGGACTTGAGGAGGTCTGCGTGCTGGGCCGTGGCAACGCGTGCGGTGTGGTGCTGCCCTGCCTGATACCTATCAGGCAAGGCTGGCCAGCAGTGGGCCAAGAAGGCTCACGCCACATACCGGTACCTCACACGTGCATGTGTCAACATGCAAAATCTAGATCACTCTGTATCGTGCATGACCTCTTCATGCAACCTGCCTCATCAATCCCTCCCCCATGGTCCTGCTGCCCCGCCCTGGCGCCCTGCACTCACCATCGCCAGCGAGACGCCCGGCACCGCCGGCGCCGTCACGGTGAGGTGCAGCGTGAAGACCGCGTGGCTGCGGCTGGAGTGCTCGTTCATGCCGGTGGCGGCCTGCTTGCGCAGCTTGACGGCCTCCTCGTAGCACCGCAGAGCAGCCTCGCAGCTGGACACGCGGCGCTGCGTTGTACACAGTAACGCAGAGCACACAATGCACACAGGTGAGGGTACGCCGAGGGTCGTCAGCTGTCCGGGCACAGAACCCATGCACGCAAGATTATCGCACGGGATCGCAAGACGCCTGGATGCCTGGCGCCTGCACATCACAGCAGTGCTGGCTGCACCCGAGCAGGGCTTGCTGGCTTGCTGCATATTCTTCGTCTGGTAGCTGAGTGATCTCCCCCTCCCTGCCTAGAGGCTATCAGTCCTGCTCCACCAAGGTCTCCGTCACATGTAAGGTGGATTGCCATGCACTAGTGTAACAGGCTGTATCGTGCACCGCACCTTGATCAAGCCTGGCACAAACGCCTCCTGGCGCGTGACTTGGACTGTGAGCGCCTGAGGCTGATAGCGAGAAGGCAGCGGCTGCGGTGCCTGCCTGGCCTCCGCCACGCTGCCGCCTGCGCCTGATGCCGCTGCTGATGCAGGGACCGCTCTCAACAGGTCGTACACCTTGTTGTCATACACCTAGTGCCATGCAGACCGGTGGCGGGTAAGGTCACGATGCAAGATGAACACCCCAAATACCAGTGCGCACGTGAGTGCATGTCACGTTGCAGGAGGCGGTGGTTTGCGTTGGCTCGAAGCCAGCCATGAAGGCACCATTTGCAATGTGACTATGCAGCGCGGCTGCTTCATGCGCATCCTGCCATCAGCGATTGGCGCTGCCGCATGGCTGCTGCTGCCAAGCCTAAGCCAAGGCACGCTCAAGGTTCGGTTCTCGCCCCCTCTGTGCCATTGCGATGTGTCATCACTCAGCTCCGCTCCTCACCTGTAAGCTCGCGGTATGCATCAGCCCCATCCATCCGCACCATACAGTACGCACCTCGTAGAATGAGATCTGCAGCGCTGCATCCTCAACACCCTCAAAGCTCTGCACGTTGCACAACACAGGTGGCGCGGTTTGCACAGCGCGTTGGTGCAAGGGCAGTGCAAGCAAACCCGCCTCATCCAGCACCTCAGCGATGGGCAGCAACCGCTGCCCACACCAGAACGCTGCGATGGGTGCATCGATGCGCAATGGTGCACGCCCATATGACGTACTGTTGTGAGGGGCTGTGTGGCGGGACGCAGGCGCTGTGTGGAGGGCAGACCCGCATGGACCATATAGGCGAGGGGCGGTGTGCATAGCGAAGATAGCGACAGTGCACAGCGCCAAGATTGGCTCACCGCGAAGACCTTGTGCAGCGCCCGTGGAAGCAACCCCGGGGCAGCTGGAGTGCCCTGCATGCAGCGCCAGGTGCAGCCGGGGCGGGGGCACCTCAGCCGGTGGGATAGGCAAGCGCGCACCACACCACACCGCTTGGGCTCGAGGGCACATCATAATGCTGGCACATGCATTGTGCCATGCATGGCGCGCGTCCAGCCAACAAACCAGCACAAACAAACCCTAGGAGTTCGTGCATGGTGTGGGTGCCTTGCGCAGTGCTTTCCTCCTTTCGTACCGATTGCGCCTTGCCTGTATGGTGAACGTCTTCCCTGTCCCACTGCTGCCATACGCCATCAGCACGTTGTTTTTAGCTCGCAAGCTCACAAAGTCATCCACCTGCACCCGCACGAGCGGCCTTAGCACAGCACTGGAGCAACATGCCAGAACTGCAATTGCCTGCGTCGTTTTGCAGCTGCGCAGCATCAGCAGAATGACGGCTACAGGGTACCGATAGCCCAAGTGAGCCTTGCGCAAGACAGCCATGGCGGGGTGGGTTTGCGGCCTACCAATGGGTTGATAGTGGACATGAAGACGTCATCTTGGCCGCATGTAGCGTCCAGCACACGGCAGAATGAGTATGTCTCCTGCAGCGCAGTCCTGCGTGACGGAGCAGGGACGGACCGAATCCGGATTACAGTCAGGCAACGTGTTTCTGAGTTTCAGCAAGGGCAGTGCTGTAATCTTGGGTAACGCTGCACCCACCTCTTATTTCCAGCTGCTCCTGACAGCACCGAAACGGTGGACTGCGTCAGCGTCAGCGCCCCTTGCTGCTGCGTGTTGGGCCGAACACGAGCGAAAACCTACATGTGCACAGGCACACCTCTTAGCCATTCTACACCGAGCTAGACTGTCTTTGCGTATTAGAAACAGGACACGCAAGCCATGCAAGGCCATATCCCACCTTGAGCTTCCTCGGGTTAAACAATTCATCTTGCTGCGCCCCCAAAGACGAATACCGCAATCGCCTGGGGTTGCAACTGTGTGGGCTGCTGCTGAGACCATCCTCTGGTACTATGCTGCAAACACCGTCCTGCGACGCAGGTGGTTGCGAAAAGTCCTCCTTCGCGACCATGACTGGGTCACACGGCAGCTTTTAAGCTGTCACGGAATTGTGGGGCCTGGCAGTGTCCAACGTAGTCAAATAAGCTCTGCCAAGTCCAGGCTTCTTCCCCAGGTGCCAGTCCATGTGCACTGACAGTAGAGCGGTCTCCCTGGCTGGTGTTTCGTTCGTCTCGGCGTTGACTGTGTTGGCACCGTATGCAGTCAAGAGCGTTTCATTGGCGTATGAAAAGGGAATACGGTATGCTCTTCATAACAACAATATAAGTGCAAAGGCCTCGTCCAGGAGACAGGCGGTCAGCTGTCAGGATGCGAGTTCGTGCTGTGGTCAGTCGTTGTGCAGACTGCTACCAGCCTGGTAACACTACAGCAGCAGTTTGCACTTCGCAGCATGTGAACATATCGACACACTCGCTGGCCGTACTGCAGACATTGTGCCGCCCTACCCATGCTGCATGTCCGCGCAAATGAAAGCACGGACCTCAGCAGTCCGCAGCAATACATTTGCAGGTTGCCACAGTCATTTCCTCGGGAAGGGCCAGTGTAAGTTTGCGCACAACAAATGCGACAGGTACAGGCCTGCTCTTTTTGACGGACCACGGCGCTTACCCACGGGCTGGTGGACCAGAACAGAGTCACAATCTAATCTCAGACCGTAGCTGCCACCCTTTTGAATACAGCTGGTGCCTCAGCAGCCACCGCCAGCACGGTGACTGGCGAGCCTGCCCAACGGGGGCCTGGGCCTGTACCTGGTGAGCGTGCGACGTAAAAACAACAGGAAGCACAACTCCTGTTGTCGCACTTGCGTTCTGCCGCTCTGTGCCCCTGCGTCTGTGCCAGAGTTGGTACTCCTTGCACCCTCCACCTCACGCAGTGTCTTTCAACGTTGCTCACTTATCTCGCACACAGCATCAGTGTGGCTCCCACGCAAGCCTGCGCCCCCCCCCCCCGCATGCTGCGCTTGAAGATGTTACTGCTGTTGAGCTGAGTTTGTGACGGTTTGTTGTTATGGCTACTGGAGCACCGGGTTTTGCACACACTGAGACTGGTGGGGTGGGCTAGGGCAGTGCAAGCGTATTTGTTGCCAGCAACTTGTGAGGCAGCCCAGCCAGCCGTACCTTTCTCACTGCTGGCATAACACGTACAAAGGCCCACCTGTTTATGTCACAGTCCAATCGCCCAGAATGGCCCACCTATTGTGACGGTGCATGCCCACCTATTTTACGGTTGCCAAGGCTAATCCTGCCTGCCTCTTGCCTATACACTGCGCACACAGGTCGAAATTCTGCCGATATGTCGGCAGTACCTGAAGCAGGGAGCGTGGCCGAGGCTGGTGAGCTGCTTGTGGACGTGGTGATGGAGTGCCATGGCAGGGTGCTCCACGGCACACTTCTACTCGACAGCGGCTGTAAAGTGGCCATCAACCTGCCTGAGCACAAGGCAGACCAACTGGGGCTGCCGGACGATGGCGCGTGGATAAAGCCGGAGCGAGCCCTAGGGCAGCAGGCGCGTAGTGCCCGGCGCCGAGGCGCTGTCCTCACCAAGCTCAAGCTGGAGGGCGAGTCAGATGATGTTGTGCATGACCCGCTGCGCTCCAGCTACCTGGAGGTGTGGACGGACGTGGGTACTACAGTAGCAGGCTCCGCAACCGGCGTCACCACACCTACCACACCAGCAACAGTCACCAGCAACTACAGCAACGCGCCACCGCCGGGCGACCAGGCTGCATTGACCATTGCTGTGTTGGATACTAGGCCAACGCCGTTCAAGCGGGGCCAAGACAGCAACAGATACGATGTCATTCTTGGGGGCCCCGCCATAGCAGCACTCAGGCTTGGCATCGACCGGGACACTGGGCGGTTGTACGTCAACAAACGTACGGGCTTTCGCCGGGTCCTACGCCACAGGCCAGGAGAGGAGGCAGTGGGGGCGGTTGCTATTATTAGTGGCATGTAGCAGCGCAACATGGTAACGGCAACCACTCGACCGCTGCCTTTGCCCGTTTTAGGGCTTTAGGGTTTTACGGTGCCTGCCCACCTCTCCCCTCCTCCTGTTGTATTTTTGCGCAACATGGGAACGGCCGCAAAAGCCTGCACAACATGGTATATTATTCAGACGCATATGACCTTACATCTGATGAGGGCGGACCATTTATTGCACGTGTTGCTGGCTGCATGTTGGGGCATCATTGGTAGGACATCGTGTTCGACAACAGGTGTTTACGTGACAAAGGATTTTCTCCCGCGTATGCACACAAATCCATGACATTAAAATCCCCTGCCTATCTGTCATGTGCAGGCTGAGTACCGGTACAGTAAGTAAGAGGCTGCGCGACTGTGGGTGTGCTGTGTGGCTGTGCCCATGCACTGCCGCTGCTGGCGCTGCTGCCGGCTGCCGTTGTGGACCCACGTACGGCTGCTGCGCTTCTCAGTGTTGTACGATGCATCGTGCACCTATTGGACGAGAATCCCAACCAACAACAGATGAACACAAACGCAAAGTGCCGTAATAGAGATGCAAGCGATTGCAACATCCTGGCAGGTGCCTGTGCTCGGCCGTGCCATGAGGTCCTGCTGTTGCCCTCATGCCTGCACCCGCTGTCTGCATGCACCTACTTCCATCCATAAAGCAGGCGCCACGCAGGCAGGCACAACTTAGCCGGCTGTCAGGGGTTGCCAAGCAAGGCCAACACAGAAGCCACGCATGGCGGCAGAGTGACGGAACCAACGACATGGGCACGAGCACTCCAATAAGCACTCCAATAAGCACGCCAATAAGCACTCCAATGCACAACACAGATTGCATCGCCTCGCTTGCTGGCTGGCCGGTACGAACAGCGCCGCAACTGGCCTCCCGCACAGCGTGAATTGTTTGTGTTGCCAGGTCTTGGTGCTGCTGCTGCCCTACGTGGTTGATGCTGCATGCACAGCACATGTTGAGGCACGCAACTTCATGTGCACTAACGCCATCCATGAATGGCCTGATAGGCCACGTGATGTAAAGTCAACCACATGTTGAGGCAACTGCAGCATGTGCCCCAATCCGATTTCATTCACATTCTTGGCAAGACAGCTTCTGGATTTCGCCGTGAAGGTGGTCGTCAGTTCGTCACACAGCATGTGATCATACATGCCTCGGATGCGGCGGCGGAAAAGTGCACTGCAGCAATGCTCAACGCGCTCAATGGCAGTGGGCTCACTGCATGCATGACCTGAGCCACGCAACCCTGCATGACTCTGCGGCGCCACACTGAGCACTTGTGGCCCTGTAGCACTCCCTACGCCTAGGTTGGTGAACCTCCTCCGTGTTTCACCAGACATGCTTTGCCAGCCAGTCCTCCCCACACAGCCGCTGGCCATGCTGCAGCAGGTGCAGGTGCTGCTCCTGCCTCTGTACATTGTGCGCTCGCTGAGACGACCCCCCATGCCGTAATGCCTGATTGCGTCGCTGCTGCTGCTGCTGCTGCTGTCCATACAGGCCGCCAAGCTTGTGAACACGCTTGTTGTGCACTGCAGCCCGGGGCTGCTCTGCCATGACGCATCCACGGCTGTTGCAGCCCCATGGCAGCGGCAGCATAGGCAGCGACAGCATTTGTGCATCCACACGTATTGTCACGTCAACGACACTGTCATCTACTGGGATGCAATGGTGACCACCAGCCGCCCCCAACAGAGCTGCCACTTCCCGTGCGGCGCCATTGATGGCGCCGTTGCGAGTGCCATGGCAGGAGCAAAAGCAGGCATCCATGGCAGTCTGGCCGCATTCATCCATGCGATTCACATCCGCGCCCGCAGCCAGCAGCACCCTCACAACTTCGGGATGCCTCTCGTGGGCTGCATGCCCAAGGGCCGTCGATAGGTCCGTGTCAGGATCGCAGTGTGCAGGTTTTATGCAATCCACAGGAGCGCCAGCCCGCAGCAGTGCCTGCACTATGGCACAGTGGCCACCATTGGCTGCAATGAGCATAACCCTTGACAGGTGGTATTCCAACGGCTCGGGCAGTGGCCTGGCGGACGCCACTGCTGCAGCTTGCGAAGTTCTTGAAGGCCTTGCCGCTGCCGGTGCTGGTGGTGGTGGTGCGGCTGATGCTGGCCCAGCCGATTCATCACAGTCTGCCCTGCCATGCAAATTCCCTGCAGCAGCGTCTGCAGCGCCAGCAGCGGATGCGTTGGGGACGACCGTGCCTTCCAAAGCAGCGGTAATCAGCGTGAGTGCTGCTGCGGTGTGGCCTAAACAGGCGGCCACACGAAGCGCGTGCATGCCAGGCCATGGATGTCGGCCCCAGATGGCACCGTCAGTCGCATGACCTGCGCTGTCTCGCGTCCATGGCAACTCTACGGCCCGCAGCGTTGCCATTGTCGGCGCCAGCAGCGCTTTTACCGCACCAGGCTTGTTGAGCCTCGTTGCCACCAGCAGCGCATCCTGACCACCGATTGCCTGCAACGTCTCCTGGTCAACTGCCCCGCGCCTCAGCACGTGCCCCAACGATGCGCCCGCAGCAAGCAGCTCCGAGACCACGGCCGCGTTGCCGGCACATGCAGCGCAGATGAGGGCGGTGTGGTGGTGGTCTACCTGAGAGCTAACAGCGTTGACATCGGCACCAGCGCCAAGCAGCGCGCGCACCAGCTCAAGCGCTGCGTCAGGCGGCGATGCCCCCGCAGCGAGCATCAGCGCAGTCCTGCCGGTTCTGGGCCACAAAGCGTTGGGGTCAGCGCCCGCCCCGAGCAACACCTCCACCAAGCTTATGTAGCCCGAGGCACAGCTGCGGCCACCATTCCTGGCAGCTGCAGCCGTGCTTGTTGTCGTTGCCGGCTGTACGCCGAGCTGTCGTGCAGCACCCGCGTTGAGCGCAGCACAGGCACTGATAAGCGCGGTGTGGCCCAGAGGTGTAGGTGCGTTCACTTCTGCCCCGGCAGCAATCAGAGCTTGTGTGGCCTGCTTGAAACCCCGCCAAGAGCACACCACCAGCGGGGAGCACCAGCACTCGGTGCGGCCCTCGGTGCTCCTGTACAGCGTGCATGCACCGCTTTGGTTGGGGTGCAAAGCCCCCAGACGCTCCAAACAGGGTAGAACGTGCAACGTTGTCCTCTCGGTCAGATGACACAGCGCAGAAAGCAGCGGCAGGCGCTGCGTTCGCGTAAGCCACAGGGCCAGCACTGAAGCGTCGCTCAACACGGTTGCCGCTAACCTGCGTACAAGTTAAACATTATGGCATGAGCCAATTCGGGTCGCTTGCATACGTTGCTTACGATAAGCCTACAGATCAAAGCACTGCAGTTCATTATGCAAGAGTTGCATGCAAGCAATGAACACGATAAAGGTGTAAAACCTGACGCACCTGCAGCTGAGAGCCAGCGCATGTAAATCCGACACGCTGCTGCACCACCCTGCCACGCAGGTGAACACCACTGGCGGAAGGTCCAGAGGCTGCTGGTCGTCAACCTGATGGACCCAGAGTGGTGTGGACGCCTCTGTGCAGCACGTGTGGGGAAAGGGCCAAGAGTGGCTAACCTTTATTTAAGCCAGTGGCATGCAGGGGCTCTCCGCACGCCCCGATATTTTGGTTTCGCCATGACACTTTGATGCATGTGCTGCAGACCAGGTACAGTGTGACAGTATCAGCAGGGCAGCTCTTCACTCACTCACCGGCTCCATGACATGTATCAAACAGACTACTCCAGGACCGTCCAGCTGCAGTGTTCAGCTGCCCGGCGCTGCTGACGTGTGCCATTCCAACGATAGGTCTCAAAAGCCAGGATGACCGGTGAATGGTGGAAGCACCTTCTAAAAGGCCTGGAAAATGCGTTGTAAGACAATGGTGGCACTGTTGTGTTGATCATTATGTACAGGAAACATGTGGGCTGCCGTCAGTGCCCTGTGCCGCACACCCGGCCTTGCATGCGGCCCGGGGGTCCTGCAGACCTGCACCAGCGGGGCTGTCACTTCACCGCAGTGTCAATCGGCGCTTGGGCTCTACACATTGAGCCCATGGCCCTGAGTCCACTGCACATCAGGCCGTACATGGTCTGAAGGGATCCTGGCAGACCTTGCCTGGGGGGCGGTGGATGCTTCCATTTTCCCCCTGCTCTTACACAGCTCGAACGCCGCAGCCTTGCTATGTGATGAGCCCTCACAAAGTCGCAAACCACCCTGAACAAGAGGCGCAGTGAAGGCTGCAGGTGTTACCCCAAGCAACTGTTGATGGCTTGTCACTGTGCCAACTCTGCAAATCCTCCCTTGCCCAGTACTGCCTAATACTGCCCAGTACTGCCTGTTACTGCCTGCTCATGCATGAGCGGGTTGCGGATACGGATGCGCTGCAATACTTTTCCTGATGCTCAGATTGTCGTAGGCGGCAACAGTTTTGGGGGTCGTGGGGCAGAGTGGAGTTGATACTGCCTGGCACAATCTGCAGCACCTACGCACCATGCGGACCGGACAAACGCGCTCGCTTTCCTAGACTCCCAGTAATGGTTTATGCTCAGACTGCCGAGTGAGAGCAATGCGCCGCGCTACTGCGACTGACCATTCCATCAGCTGAGAGATAGATTGCTGCCACAACACCCAGAAGCACTTGAGGAGGACTGGCCTGTAGGATGGCGGTTGGCACTGCCTAACATCGCTGCACACCGTGTTTGGCCCCTTTCCCCTCCCCTTTACCAACCCACACAATTCCTTCCCTCGCTTGCCACTGCAGCTGCCCAGCAGGCTTGGCAGCTCTGCCACAGCTTCACCACTGTCACATGGCTAGCTGTTGCGGTCCTTATCTGCCCTGGACGGCAGGCAACCCGTCTCATGCGTCCCACCCTGCATTGTGCATGTATTTGAACATGGCTGCGATGAACACCTGATGCACCCGAGCGCAAAAATGCCGACACAATGCAAGTGGTTGCAACACCCTGGCAGTTCCCCTTGCTCGTCCCCGCCATGGACCTTTCAGTCCGTGTTTCATCCGCTGGCTCAGAGGAACGCCTGGGCTCCTGCTGCTGCCTTGACGCCCGCACCCGCTCTCATGCCTGCATGTACTTGCATCCCTCTCCATTCATTTCCTTTCACAGCACCACTCAGGCAAGACCAGCTTAGCGGGCTGTCAAGGGTTGCTAAGCCGGCAAGGCCAGTATGGAAGCCATGCAGAGCAGCAGGGCCGTGGCGGTCACGGCATGGGCGCGAGTTCTGGGAGGTATACTGCACAACCTGGTAACATTGTGTCCCTTGTTTGGTGGCTGGTACGAACAGTGCCGCAACTGGCCCCCCGCACAGCGTGCATCGC
Organism: Chlamydomonas asymmetrica; assembly: GCA_001662385.1. Taxonomy (NCBI): domain Eukaryota; kingdom Viridiplantae; phylum Chlorophyta; class Chlorophyceae; order Chlamydomonadales; family Chlamydomonadaceae; genus Chlamydomonas; species Chlamydomonas asymmetrica. Next base: position 25,223 of record BDDA01000991.1, on the reverse strand, counting down.
TTGTGCCGCAGCATGCAGCTGTGCGCAAATATGACTGATGTGCAACACAGCGCAGCGACCAGCTACTGCTGCTGCTGCTGCTGCTGCGCCCTCCATTCTGGTGGCAGCGCAACGTGCTGCGCCGCGCAGAGGAGCTTTACCTTGCAGAGCGCCTCAAGGCGGACGCTGCCGGCCTCAGCCGTCATGCACTCATGCGGCCAGACATGCTGGTGTAGGAGACGCTGCGCCTTCAGCGCCTTGCCCAACTGCACCAGCGCCCACACGCTGAGTTGCCAGGAAATCCACGGTTACACGCGCAGTCAGGCGCATCCAGTAAGCAACCTGGCATGCAGCCATTGGTATGGTGCCTGAAGCGCTGAGTGGTCTTGCCACTCCGCTGGAGGCGTCCTTAGATGACACAGCTTGCAACCCTCCCCATGTTCATGCTTGCACCTGCTGGCGAGCAATGAGGCACGCAGCGGCCGCTGCGCTGCGTTCAGGGCTGGGCGATTGAGCCGCTTCTCTGGAGGCATGCATATGGTCTGCAGCCGGTCACACGCACTATCCCACACCACATGTACGCATGCAGCCAAGCGCTTCAACCAAGCAATCAAGCGGGATGCATGTACAGTAGCGGTGTTGCTTAACCGACATAGTAGGCTTCTGCCTCACCATATGCCTTCAACCGCACATCGAGGGCCAAATTGCATGCCCCTTTCCGGATGCAATAGGACCCACAATTTGACAAGCGGGGGTGTCAGGGCAAAGACAGAGATGCAAGAGCGGGCAAGTTACCAAATGGCCACGCGAGCCACACCCGCCTGCCATGAGGTGTTGGGTTCTGCCAGCAGTTGAGCCGCACGGGGTGTGTAGAGGGCTGGACAAACTGTAAAAACAACTGTAATACACCTCATCCACTGCACTCAAGTGAAATCACTCCTGCATACGGTATTGATTTGTCGTTGTGTAGGTTTGCTTGTGCCAGCCTACGGCAAATGTGAGCTGGCGCATGCACGCACGCACGCACGCACGCACGCACGCACGCACGCACGCACGCACGCACGCACGCACGCACGCACGCACGCACGCACGCACGCACGCACGCACGCACGCAAAAGCGAGTTGCGTCAAAGCCTGGCCTCAAGTCCAGACAAACATTGCAGCAGACATGCACGGCACACCGCAAGGCTGTGTATTTCATCGTGACGCGCACGAGGCACGTAGCAACGCGACACGCACTGACGTGACAACAACTGAATTTGGGTGAGCTGAGAATGGAGTATTTATCAGTGCTGGATACGCCACAGCACGCCACAAGGACATATGATGCAGGCTTGGGTAGGCCTGTGTGTTTGAGCCTGTGTGCTTGAGCACCCTTGCTGCTGAAGTGTGCGGCCCCAATTTTGATGACGCCAACTGACCGAGCAGCACCATGGGTGCCAGCCGTGTACTTTGGCAACTGGTGTGTCCCACAGCTACGGCAGAGCCCCCAACGGCACGACTTACCTGCCCGGCCTGCAGGAACGAGCTCTGCGGGGACGTCGTGACACTGAATTTCATCTTGAGGTCGGTCGGTGAAGCACAGCCAGTTGCCTGTTGTACAAAGCGAGTATGTAGTAGCAGGTGATATGATGTATTCGGGCTTGTGTGAGCAAGACATGTTGTTTTCAAGGGTTTGTTTCGGTATACATAGCATTTGTTGCCACTTTGTGTGAACGATTCACTTCGCACGTAGGTCTATAGCCAAATGTGCATACGGTGGCATGGCCTCCAATATCCTTACTATTTCCTAGTAAGCAACATCTCTCTACTGCAAAGGGCCAGAGCCTTGTCTGCTGTAGCAGGCCCTGCCCACCGCCAGGAAAAAAGTGTTTCCCGATGGGCCACTCTGGCCCAAGCCTGTGGCGCTGTCTCGAGTCCACGAACTAGATGGCACGTGATATGATATCAGCAGTGGCTCAAATGAACCTGAACTCAGCGCACAGCGGGGTTTGCACCCCGAAACCTAACTTTTGTAAGTTAGTACCAATGCTGTGAACCCGCGCTAAGCGTAGGTCGGTTTTGCAAGGCGCTCGATGACTGCGTCTGCTACCTTGAAGTCCTGCGTGTGCGCTTGAGCTACATATGCGCGATAGCCTTTGGTTGAGGCTTTGTTCTCACTGCACAAATTGCCACAGGCTCGGCCATCCACCTGTGACAACGCTAAGCCAACTCGAGTCATTTCCAGAGGTGCCTTGAGTTTCGCTAGCTGGCCATATTCAGCCCAAGACTGCAATCTTTGGGGTGAGGATACATGGCCTCCAGACGCAGCTCTGTCGACGCGCAAGCAAAGCTTGCGCAGTACCTCTCGTTGCAGGCACGCCCTTCCTTTTCACAAGACATACTTGCGTTTACCACTGAGCAGATTGTTATGAGAGGTGTTTGAGGTCAGCCTGACCTTGCTTGCGAGTTGCAGACTCATCCAGGGCGTTGGCTGACACAACACCGAGCCCGTCCATCACGCCAGGTCACCACCAAATCCATGAGAGCTCTGCAAGCTCATGCACTGCATCATAGGTATGCACTGCATATCTATGAGGTCGTCTGTAGAGTGCTTGGTCAACGCCCGTCGGGGTGCGCTACGAGGAAATGCCTCGGCTCTGCGCAAACCGACGCACTGCTTATGCGCTACGGCGTGATGCAGGTCTGACACCATGAGAGGCAAAGAAGGGAGTTCCGGGCTTTGGACCTGTAGCTCTGCTGTGCTGCTCGCACTGCTGGTGCTCTCCTGCGGTAGTATGCGGCGCGCGTCCGCACGGCATGAGACTGGGGTCGGCGGAGCGCTGTCTGCCTCCGTGGACGCTGGCCGCCTCATCTACAAGTCTGTCCTGGTGATCCTGAAGTACCGGTGGTGAGTGTTTCGGAGGCAAACAGGGAGGCAAAGCGCTCGGGGAGGGGCGCATGGGGAGGGCAATCATTGGGGTCATCAGGTCATGCATGCATGCAAGCACGCATGCATGCAGCTGGCGCAAACACACACATGTGTGCATGCATGCCGCCAACGCAACGCTTGCAGGCCTCGGTCTCAGGAGAAGGTCGAGACGCAGTCGCGCCAGTTCCTGGAGGGCATCCTGCCGCGCGGCTATCGCGGCAGCGCGCTGATGGACATCGCCCAGACGTACTTTGCAGACCGCGATATCGACGGTCTCGAGGCAAGCACAATGCATTGATAAATGACTGGTAAACGGAATGCAGCTAAAAGGCTTGAGCAGCATGTGCATGCATGCTAGCTGCTGTTTATGGGTCATGCGTCTGGCATGAGTCCAGGAAAGTCTTCGAAATCACGGAAGGCACGTGTTACACAACGTTGCGCTTGCCAGAGGTGACACATCGTTAGGGATGACGCACCACGCACGTTGCTCACGGGTGCCCGACTGCCTTGCCGTTGCAGGTGGCGTACTGCTGGAGCGGCATTGTGAGTCGCGTTTGGACCTGCTCTGAATGCCGTTGCATGGGGCCTTCCTGCGTTTGCTGCTGAGCGCTAGCCTGCAGCTGCAGAATGGTGGATACCTGGCGCCGGCCGCAGTGCGACACACAACCTGTGTTTCTGCGATGGGCGACCCTGCCCTGGGTGGCCCACTGGCACTGCTAGGGATTGCAGGGCGGCATTTCTACACACGGCACTGAGGTTGGCCAACTGGCCGTGTACTTACTGCATGCACGATGCACATGGCGGGTGACGGACAAGATCTCTGGGCAAATGGCAGGGTCGTGCCGTACGTCAATGCTTGAAACCACGTATTGGTTACTTCCGATGAGGCATCATCACAGCAGCGATGTACTTGTGTGTGCGTGACACCCAAGGGCGCTGACTGACGACTGCCTGCTGACCTGGCCGGGTGGCTCCGTGCGTTGCGGAGGTCAATCACTGGCTGGTGGCCCTCTTGCACACCATGTGCATAGCTTGGTGAACTCTTTCTGCTTGCCTGGTCCCCATCTGGGGGGGACATGGGCCGCTTGGCCAACACGCTCCGGGTGTCATGTAAAATATCACTGGCTGCTCCTCACTCCATAATGGCACTCCATGACTCCTCGTTGATTGGTCCTTGATCGCTGGTGCTGCTGCTGCTGTTATGGACCTGGTCAGCCGGATGAGCCTGTACCTTGGCTGTACGGCTCGGCTGCAGTTCGCGCCCCTCTCTCTCCCCCCGAAGGCCCCCTGACAGGTCTGCATTGTGCATTATGTGCATGCATTGTGCATTATGTGCATGCATGTGCGCGTGTGGATGCGGACGGATGGCTGCTCATCATCCAGTGGCAGACGGTGGCACCGGTCGTGTACCCCGACTTTGGCTTCCAGTGCCTGCGCAACTGGGTGAGTGGCATGCGTGCGCGAGTGCATGCAGCGGGCTGCTGATCAGTCAGCGCAGGCAGACAACCTGCTGCGTGCCATGCAGCGCGACAGGAGCAGCCCATGGTTACTATTGCTGAACGCGTCTGTGCGCACACACGCACGTACCGACACGCGGGAATCACCCTGTCAATATAACCCTGCCAAATGTCAATAGACGAGCTTTGTGTGTACGCTTATGTGGCCTTGCTGAATGACGATAACGACGATGCCATGCCTGCCGTGCAGCCGTACGAGTCGTCGTACCAATACTACTACCCCTGGGCATATCACTATCAGGCCTTAAGCGAGTCCTCCAAGGTGAGTGGTGACCTGGATACACCTGAATAATCCCCCCAATTGTATGCTGTCAGTGATGGTGTACCGAGGATTGGCCGCTGTCCCAGCTGCGTATTCTCAGGTAAGGTGTATGGGTAAGCAGCACAGATGGTCACTGATGAGCAACTCCCAATCCTATGGTTCGCGTATCGGTCTGTTCAGCCTCTGCCCTGCACACAATGATCAACACCCTATTCATAACATACCGGACCAGCCTGGGCCAGCGCCACCCTATGAGCTACCTGTACACCAGCCCATGCACGCAGAAACACGCCACTACTTCTGCGTGCTCCCGCCTGTTTCACCCATCCCTGCCCGCATCCACCCCTGTGTCGCCCAGGCATCATGGGTGTTCTGAGCCAGGAAGGCAAGGGAACGCGTTGCTATTCAAGCTGCGGTCCAGCAGAAACTGGATTGACAGTACCAGCCCTGCGTGTGTGTGTGTGCCACCACGGCCGTTGATGGTACACTGCAATACATCGCTTGCCGCCGAGGGCACCGCCAGCACCCTGAGCATGGAAAATGACAGCAATACATACACAACCCTCATGCTACCCACCCAGCCCGCTCCGAATTCTGCACCGTGCAGGCATGCCTCGCCAGGAAAGGTGTGTCTCTGCGGGAGACCAAGACCGCGCTTGACATCAGCGCCGGGCTCATCCACTACATGAACTCCATCGTGGACGCCTACTTTGTCAACCTGGGCGTGCCGCCGCTGGTGTACGGCGTGACGGACCTGGGGTACAAGACCTTCTTCGAGGAGAAGCCGCCCAAGGGCTCGCCGCTGCTGACCAAGCGCGGCCTCAAGCGCAAGATGGACTACTGGGAGGGCGTCATGATGCGCAAGATGTGCGGTGGGTTGCAAGTTTGTAGCTTATAAGGCTGCCTATGCCGTGATGTGGAAGGTTGTATGTGAACGAGGTGGCGCTAGCTTCATGGCACAGATAGGGGTTGTGCCAACGTTGTGCCTACCAGCCTTCGTCTGCCTGCTGCTACTGCTGCTACTTGTGCCTCCTGCTTGTTTGTTTTTCCCAAAGGTCTGCATCGCGCATCCATGCAACCCGTATCTGATTCGCTCATTGGGTCGCGTTAGAGCACTTCTTGTGCCTGCTGCGCCCCTGCAGGCCCCACACTTAAGATCAATCAAGACAACGCCCAGGAGTACATACGCGCCAATGATCTCCTGCGCACCAGCGGCATCGACCCAAGCAGCCCACTGTACGACGTGTATGGCATATTTGAGCGCTTCACAGTCAACCGCGGCAAGGATGTGACTGAGAAGGCATGGGACGAGATAAAGTCGCTTCGCATACTTGCCGACAAACTGGACAAGAATGCAGACACAATGAAGGCCGTCATGGCGCGATCCAAGCTCATCCTCAAGCTGTTTGCTCCCACCCAGGGTGTTGGTGAGGCGGCTGACGTCATCGACAAGTGAGCATTGCCTATACAAGTAGGCACACTCGGTGTGCATACCGCATTCATTCCTGATGAGCAGGTTGTCGCTAACTCTGGGGCTGCTGGTTCTCTCACGTGCAGAGTCATAACGGAGCCCAAGAAAATGCTGGATGTCCTTTCCGCAACCATCCGCTCACAGTGTGCGAAAGCCAATTTGTGGCGGCGTTTCGTCCTCGGGTGCGTGCATGGTTGCGTTTGGTGGGTGCCAGGCGCGCAAGGCATTTACGGGCATTCATGTGTGCATATGTGCATGTGATGGTGCATGCTCAGACAACTAGGCATGAAGTGGCATGCAGGCAGGCACTGCTATGCATGCAGGACATTCCGAGCCGGTGTGTAGCGTCCGTCATTGAGGCGTTGGCACTTCCCATGCCAGCCTCTATTAGCTGGCTACATACTGGGCATATCCCTTATCGACCGTGCCACATCAACAAACCAGAGAGGCGTGCATCCATTGAGCATTCCATGCAGCACCACGCTAGTGTCCTCAGAGTTGCAGTGGCATTCTGTGTTCACAAGCTTCGTGCAGATGGTACGATTGTCTCCCTCTGTGTCACTGTATGTTGCCTTGTGTGTGCACGGTGTATGCATGCAGGGCGCTGTACTTCCACGAGCAGCTCACCAAGAACATGGCGCGCATCGAGTCGATCGCCATGCCGCTGTTCGACCTGCAAGTCGCCCTCATGGGCAACCTGCAGTGGATGGAGGCGGCGCGCTACAGCCAGGAGTGCGGCTTTGATCCAGCGGGCGCCCCCCGTGAGCGAGCGAACCCGCATGCCTCCGGCAACAAACCTGCAAAAATGCACCCGGCTTGCCTGGCGCAACACTGCTGGGTGGCAGCAGTGTCACTGCTGGTAGACGTTTGTGTGGAAATGAGCGACCTCACAGTGCATGGACGCGTGCAAGCGAGCTACATCCCAATCATGCTGGTGCACCAAAGCAAGCAGCAACACAGACCAGTTGGATGGGCAAACGTCAAACCCACTGTATGTGCTTGTTGCCTGTCACTAACATGCATGGCCTTACTTGGTTTGCAGGTGATGGCACCACATGGAAGACCAAGCAGGCTGCGGGTAGTAATGCCAGTAGTACTGCCAGTGCCGCCAACCCGCCACTCAGGGCTGCCGGTGGCCAACGCCGCCTGTTGCAGCAAGCAGCAGGGCCCTCGTTGTCTATCGAGAGCTGCCCAGGGGTGCAGGAGGTTCGCAACCAGCTGTCCGTCATGGGGGACTTCTACACCAACGGCATCATCAAGCCGTACTCCGCGGCCCTCAACGCCGTTTACGTAGTGGATGCGCTGTTCGAAGGCGCCGTCAAGCCCTTCATTGAGGTGTGCATTGTTGTGCAACCTATGCTGATGAGTGCACTGCGTAGCGTTGTGCTGGCTGCGTGCAATCAGATGGTACCGCACGTGCAGTAAATACAAGAAGCTGCAATTGCTTGCGGGTCATGTTCAGGACCCTTGCCTGATAGGGCTTACAGTCCCTGCTCATGATTTTGGTCAGCTGATGGCTTGCGTATGGCTTGGCCCCCTAGCCACATCCACCTGCACGACAGGTGGCAGCACACGTGCATGAAGCTTGCATGCAATACAGCGGAAGCATCACCTGCTGTGCATTTGGCCAGCGGCTTGGCACAGCAGGCAGGGTTACGCATGATCAAGACCCTGCCTCACTGCCATACGCGTTAATGTGTGGTGATGGATTCCTGGTCACTGCCCATCACAGGTTCTGAGCCCCGTCATGGAGCTCCTGTCTGATGCGTTCGATCCTCTTCAGCCTATCCTGGACCTCCTGGTATGAGAACACAAAGATTGAGAGTGTGAATTTATGTGGTTGAATAATCTCGCATGGCGGCTGAAGTGCGTATACTGTCCGGATCCCGCGTGCAGGGGAGCTTTGTGGACGCTGTGAGCTTCCTTCCAGACTGCAGCAAACTTCCTTTCTGCAACCTCTCTGACCTCATCAAAACGGTAAGATAAGGCATGGATTGATGGATGGCATGGCCACTCACCGCTGAGGTCACGAGAGCAATCTAGAAGGTCGCACACCTGTCTAGGCTTGCGGTGGTTGCGTAACCGGCGGTGACGGACTGTGTACCAAGGCGCTATGGCAGGCGAGGCAGGCAGGGTCAGTTGTATGCATACTCGTTGCTGCTGGCTGCGGTGATCGACCTGACTATCATCAATGCACAATGCAGGCCCTGGATGGTATCTTGTCAACACTTCGCCTTGCAGTGCCGAGCATCCCTGGTAGCGTAGCCGAGTTGGAGGACTACATCATCGCAAAGGTGTGTGCGGGCACTGGCGAACAGGATGTGCGGGCGTTGGGCAAGCTTTATCAGCCATGCATGGGTTCCAGCCGTGCGCAGACACCACGTGGTGCGTGCGTGCAGGAAGTGACAGCTCAGCATGGACAGGCGGTGATGACGTGTGACGTGCTGGTAGCGTATTAGCGAACTGGCCTACCTGTAACTGGACCCTACTTACCTGCCTTGCATGCCGCACCCCCTGCCCACTCTGCTGCCAGGTCACCAAAGCCCTTAAATTCGACACATGGTGAGAGCTCGCACGCAATCCTCAACTGACATTCTGGTGATGTTGCTGCACACTTCCGCCGTTTGTCCGAGTGTTTTGGTCAGTTTTGCTGGACAACTCGTTGTCGCTGTGTGTATGCAGGCTGGCGCTGTTCCGTGTACCTGATGAGCTGTTCAGCGGCATCGCGTTCAACACTCTGATTGACACGTTCGACCAGTTTGGATCGCTGGTGACGTGCGCCAACATCATCCTGCTGGGTCAGTAGCAGTGGCAGGCAGCTTGCATTGGTCGCATGACTGATGACGGCATGCACAGCTTGCATCAGGTTGCGTGCCGGCATTCGCATCCACCATGCAAGCACATGAACCCACCGCCCCATCGCCAACGCCACCATCAACTGCAGTTGCTGAAGGCATCGCGACCTGGAAAGCAACCAACATGCTTGGTGTTGCTGTTTCCCTTACCCCTTTGCGGTGTTCTTCAGCCATGTGTAGCAGAAGCATTTTGTGCACATCAGATGCCCCCCTCCCTCCCTGCCCCCACACACACATCTAAGGCATGGGGCTGAGATTTATGGGTCATAGCACTCAAAGAGAGGGCCCCTGTCGCTTCCACAACCCTCGACATCTGGGTCTGTGCACAGGTGTGGACGATACCATCCTCAAGACCAGTGGCGTGCTGCATTGTGACACTCTGTTGCTCAATGGCATTAGCATCCCTGGACTGCCTGACATCAAGATTATCAATAGTCTTGCTGATCTGACAACCATCCGCAACGCGTTCAATGCTACGCGCGTGCTGGATAAGGTCACAGATCTGCAGGTAAGGGATGATCAAGCGACTGGATACATCCTAGATTCATCCATTGATTGTGTTCAAAAAATGCCCACGTGATGGCCAATCACAGTAGACCGATGGCACTACAGTGTTGCGTGCTCGCTGATGCCTTGGCCCAAAAATACGACCTCACACTGGACATTCTGGGTGACAACATGTCTAGTGTGTACCGTTCATCCTTTGATCTATTTCCATGCACTGCGGGTGCATACGTACGTGCTCCTGTGTCTGCTGCAGCGCTGCGCGGCGCGCGTGCAGGCATCTCAGCCTGACGCCGTGGAGGCCGACATCCGCTACTTCACGGTTGGGTACCTGGGCAGTGAGCCCTGGTTCACATGCCCCAACGGACAGCTGCCGGTGGTCACCGAGGCCGCCTATGTGAGTGCATACTGCAGTGTAGCGCTGCCCAGAGCATGGTGCGTGATCTAGCAGCTTAATTAGCTCACCTGAATTCATAGCGTGGGTGTGCATGACTGTTGCGACCTGGAGGGAGCGGCGTGTGGCCCGTGCCCGCAGCGTCCCTAACATCAGTGCCCGCATGTGTATGTATGTACTTGTATGCACAGGTATGCGACCTCCTAGATTGCTCTCGTGACCTCAGCGGTGAGTGGCTCAAGAGGCTAGCTCGGGTAGCTAGTCTAGCCAGTCTAGCCAGTCCAGGCACAGTAGCAACACATGCCTGCCTGACGAGGGGTGGCAGCAGGGAGGCTATACTAGCGGGCAGGGGAACTAAGAGTGAGTGCAGGAGAGACCTGGAGCCACCGATGCCACGGCACCACTAAACAACTTAATCAATCCGCTACGTCGACGGTGTTTCCTTCCGTGTTTATCAGTGTTATGTGCATCATTGCAAGAGGTTCCTATGAGTTTTCTGAGATCATCTAAGATTGTGCGTTGGCACTCGAAACCGGTGCGTGCCATTCCATCAGGAGACTACCGCTTCCCATGTGGGTTCGACAAGAACAACATCGTCAACAGGCGAAGGTTAGACTAGGTTTGCTATGGCCTGAACCAACTGCTTGCAGAGGGCATGCATGTGTGCATGGCGGTGTACCAAAGCTCACGCCAGATGCAGTATATGCATGCGATGCGTAGTGTGCACACAAACTGAAATTCTGCATGCAATGCGGATGTAGGGTGTGACTGTGTGCTGGAATGTACTTCTTATTGTTCGCCTATATTTGTGTATACTGTGTGTATGCGCGCTACTTCGACGAAGCAGCAACCCTGACGGCACGTATTCATGTCAGAAGCAAGGGGCACGCTTTGCCAGCTCCACCACCAACTCCGCCAGCGTGGGGCTGCGCGGAAACTGCTGCCCAAACGTGCGTACGTGTACATGCACGACCTGCGTGTGGTGGAGGGGGGGGGGGGACAGAGCGCTTGATCAGTGATGACTGCGGTAGGTGGAATGACATTGGTGGCACGCATGCCCTCGTGAGCTGCGCAAAGCATGCACGTGTTCACTCTGAGCTGACAAGCTGGCAGATATCGGCCGGTCGTGCGCCTGCCCCTTGCCAAGCCTCAGATACCGGCAGCAGTGCTGCCTCCGTCGTCCCCGGGACCCAGGATGTGCAGTACATGTTGTACATACACCCTGCAGGCTGGCCCTACCTGCGCGCGAGGCCAGGTCCTGCGCCTGAAGCTCTCTGCTGACCTCACTTTCCACTAAGTTTCACTGCTCCATTGCACCAACCCCAAAGCTGCGCTGAAACTGAACGCGCTCCTGTGGGCTTCCCAAAATGTGTCACATTGACCCCCTCGAACATGTTTGGTCGTGCCTTGGTGCGGGAACTGGGGCGGTCGGCAGCGTGCCTGCTCTGAAGCAGGAGAATGTGGGTGTAGTGCCCTGCTCAGCCATTGAGCTGTGGAATGTGGGCGCAGAGCACATACTGGATCCATCCCGTGTTGTCCCTGGTGTCGTCCTGACTTCCCAGGTGGTCAAGTCCATCATAGACAACGACCCCAACTTCCCCACCATGCGCTTCAATGTGGAGTACGTGTGCAGTAGGTGAGGGGGCTGACTTGGCAAGGGTGTGTGCATGTGCATCAATGGGACATCTTGGAGCGCATTCCAGCGGCAGAGCGTTCAACATAGCTGCCTTAAGTTGATGATTCAGGCAAGTGTGGGGGTAGTGGGAGGTCAAGTCCGGGCCAACTCTGTCCAATACGATTGTCTGGGCTGTTCCAGGTGCGATACCACCGCTCCGCTCCCCCCTGGCCCCCCTGTACTCTGCGCCTTCTAATACCAGAACGTTGCCCCTGAACGCTGCGGCTGACCAGGCCGGCTGACATGTTACTTATGCTGACTGCCTTGATCAGCCCAGAGCAAGAACAAAAACTGTTTGGTGTACATTCCATGCTGGTTTCCGTGCCACGCGTGCAGCGACTACACCAAGCTGGACTTCTTACCGGCGCTGCAGCGCAAGCAGGGCGTCACCTCAGGCGCGGTCATACCTGCGGGGCCCTCGGAGAAGCACTCAATCTCACAGGAGCCGCTGCTGAAGCTCAACAAAGTGCTCACCGCCAACAGTGAGCCCCCAGCCATGCATGCATGCTTGCATGCTCATGGCTTTTGGTCTTCAGCTCACGCACGGGTTTCCTTACGAAAACCGGGCCCGTGGCCCGTGGCCCGTTGATGTGTGGTACAGGGCCGTGACCGAGGGAAAGAGGCAGTTGGGGTGTGCGCCCGTGATCGCATTGCTTGCATGCTGACATGCGTGCATGTGTGCGTGCGTGCGTGCGCACGTCGATAATGATTCTGCTCAGCAAGGAATGGTGGGCACGCACAGGCAAAGCAGTACATGGGTATGGCCAGTGTGGCCCTTTGCACGCTCGACCGTGCTGCACGCACGCACACTGCACATCCCCACTGAAGTCGCGCCCAGCATTGTGTTGCTGCACTCGCAGACAAGGCTTACCAGCTGCTGGAGGAGTGCCAGCCGGGCGCAGCCATCAAGCTGGACTCACTGCCCAACCCCGAGCCCTGCCTGGTGGACGCCTGGCGCTCCGCTGACCCGGATAGGGAGGACTTCTGCGCGTACCTGCTCACCAGCCGCAAGCCAGGCTTGGACAGGTAGGTGTGTGCACATGTGTTACAGGCAGCGGTAGACGTTGCAGCCAACCAACTTTTGTGGTTCAAGATGTTCTCATGGTATGTACTCGAGCGGCATGCATGCTTCAGGCTCGTCAAAGCACATATATGTAGATCAAGTCTCTCCGCACCATGCCTTGCAGGTACACGTGCTTTCCTGACTCTGTCGACACTTGGAGCCCCAAGTACGACGCCGACACAACCCTGTCGCTGACCGCGGTTAACGCAATGGCACAGGCCTGGTCGGAGCGCGGGGTATGCAGCGCATTTACGCCTGTGAACCCGCGCGTTGAGCCCACGACTACCGCGGTGATAACGCCGATGATTGTAAGTGTGCATGAAAGTGGCAAGCATTGGCTTTGCGGCGCGACCTTGAGGACATTTTGATGCAGGGTGCGTGTCTGTAGGTTTTTGAACCCCCTCTCCCCCCGCTCACACACGCGCACACACACGTACGACGGTGGACTGCGCATGTCCCGATGCTCATCATCGTTATTGCCTGGCTGCAGGTCCCTTGTGACGGCGCGACACGCGCTTCACTGGACACCACATCTGTTGTCAATGCGAACTTCCGCCAGATGCAGCTGCTGGTACGTGCGGGTGGGGGTTGGGATGGGGGGGGGGAGTTGATGACCTACACGACCCTTGTTGCCGTATCATTGTGCCAACATTGCACACCTGCTGGTACCTGCATTCGATGCAATGTGGAATGATGGGTGCCATGCATGCGTATCAGCAAAGGAATATGAGACCAGTGAGGCATGGCCTGACTGCAGCAACCCCCAATCATGCTGTTGCCTCATGCATGCAGGTGAAGTTTGCCAAGAGCAACGGCTACCAGGCAGGAGCCGGATCGTAAGTCGCCAACAGCCTTGTGTTCATGCCCAGACATGTGTAATCCTGTAGATAGTCTTATTGGACATTCATTGCGGAATGTTGCCTCATGAGCCTCAGGAGAGCCCTCCCATACCTCAATCATTACATGGGAGGATGCAAGCTCTTGGTCGATTCACGATTTCCTCCTTTCCCACCCTACCTCTTTGGCAGGTGTTGTGATGACTATCCAGGCTCATCATGCAACACATGCAACGCCGGACGGCCCAACAAGTGTGGCTGCCTCTTCAGGCGCGGGTGCATCAACACTGACCGCACAGACCACACTGGGACGATCCGCATCTTCCCCAGCTCCTACGCGGCTGCTACTGGCCTCTCCAGCGACAAATTCCTCCAGAGGGGGCCGCTGGGCCGTGACCTCATGGCCATTGCGTGCTTTGACAGCACGAAAGGCTGCGATCTGAACTCCCGGGCTGTGAAGCCCCTAGCCGGGCACTGGAAGGACCAAAAGAGCCTGGACTGGCAGTACAACGGAAACGGGGGCGACAATAGACCTGGGGACAGGAAGTGTGGATGGTATGCGGTGAGGAGTTGATAGTGCTTCGGTGCGATTGGTGGAATTGCTGCTCCTGTGTATCAAGATAGACATGCTGGCTGCATGAGAATTTCACTTCAGAGATGTGCGTACGTGCCATGTCCTAATGCGTGCCTATTGTGGTGGCGCCTGCCTAAGCGCATGCGCATGGTATGCGCGATTGTGCGTGGTGCTGCAGGTTGAGGCGGTGTTGGTGAGGAGCAGGTCGAGTGACCAATGGTAAGGTGGTTACCACATGCACGGAATTACACCGCTTGCTTGGGTTATGTGGACATCAAGGAATGGTGCATTACTCACAGTTTCAATGTGTGCATGGCACACACTCCCCCTGCACGGAAAGCATACTGCATGGCTGCTGGTCCAAAGGGAAGTAAATCACTTGAACACACACTCTCTATCGGTCCACGTAAT
>BDDA01000989.1:21852-41523 GCA_001662385.1 Chlamydomonas asymmetrica | reverse complement strand
GCGGAGGTGGAGGTGATTTCAGGGGGGGAGGCAGCTTGGGGGATGGGGGAGGCAATTTCTTTGCTGGGGGGGGAGCCTTGGCTGGTGGGGGCGCTTTGGGTGGTGGTGGGGGCGATTTGCGTGGAGGCGGCGCTTTGAGGGGTGGGGGCGGCGCTCTGGTGGGTGGTGGCGGGGGGGGCGGCGGCGGCAACGGAGATGGAGGCGCGGGTGGATCAGGGGGCGGCGGGCTAGGCGCCTCTGTGCACTGCTGGACAGCCACTGCACCTGGGAAGGTGGTGGTCGTGCCAACTGGGCAGGCTGTGCAGGCGATGCTGCCTGTCACATCGGCGTAGGTGCCTGGGTTGCACAGTAAGCAGCGCGTCTGGCCCGCTGCGGGCTGGTACTCTCCAAGCTGGCACGGCCTGCAGCTGCCCCTGTCTTTCCCCGTCTTAGAGACAGAGCCTGGTTTGCACAAGGGCAGCTGAGCCAGCGCTGACTCCAGCCTGCTCACTGTTAGCATCAGCGAGGGCGAAGGGGTGAAGACAAGGGTGAGCACAACGACACCCGCAAGCAGCCGGAAAGCCCTTACACTACCATAGTTGGTAATGCGAGCCTGATGCGATGTGATATGGGACCTTTCTGTTTTTGGAGCTACGCAGCCGCTCGCTTGCATCACCGCTTGCACAAATCGTAAATCAAGTGGCACGCGCAAGCTGATTTGAAGTAGTGCCTCACAGACAGACAAGCTTGATGATGAGTCTATATGACCAGTCAATGTTTACTTAGGGCCCCGTGCTGTGCAAACCGGTGCGATGAAGGCAGGAGGCAAAGGTGCTTTCACAACGGCAACAGCCCAATAAACAGTGCGAGCGTTTGCCCAACATAGCTCAGCGGCTGACGAGGGGCGCGACTGGTTGCTGCCCCACACTGTGGCCATGCAGACGCGGGCGCAGCCGCGCAGACAATTCCACCTTCTGGCTTTGGCTGGGAAGCTGCGCTTTTGAGAATGGGTCTCGATTTGAGCGACTTCAAAGCCAGGGCGCTCCGATGCAGAGCTCAGTACCTCGCACAGTACCGATGGGAACATACATAGGTACGCACCGGTGAGGAAGGCCGCCAGCAGCAACCAGCGCCGAAGCATCGTAAGGGGCTCCTGCTGCTAAGCACCAAGCACTAAGTGTGCACACTCCTTGCTGCTGAATAACGTTCCAACGTTCCATCCAAGGGCAGACGGGACAGGACAAAGGCTGAGGTCAGATATAGGTAAAGCACTAGGTGCAGGTCTCTTGTTGCAAGCGGAGTGGCGGGCTGGTACGCTCGGATTCAGACAATCAAATTAATAAGAAGGGCAGCTCAATCAGCCCAGTCAGTCCCTCGAACACTTATGAAGCTTCTACCTCCTACCTCGCATAAAAAGCTTCCACCCATATGATTCATGACATGCATCAAGGGACTAACGAACGAACCCTGCACACGTAGCGGCCGTTGCATGAGGCCTCTGCTGCAGCACACCTGAGAAACGCCCAGGTTGGCTGAAACTGGGCCAAATCGTGGCTGCGCCAGGCACGTCTGGGCAGGCCTGCTCAGCTGTCATACGCCACGTTTTCTCCCAGCACGTTGAAGCGCTACTGCGCAACAGTGAGCTGTACTCGTTCAGCGATCGTCAAACTCCTCGGTAGACTTCATCTCAATGCCTAGCCCACAACAAGAGCCGCTGGACTTCCGGCAAGCTGGGGCACTGTGTGTCATCGAACGCGTACGGCAAGTATGCATGCTTGTGGAGGCCATGTTAGGAGGAGCATGAACGTGAATCCACCGTGAGGCTGGCTGTATATATGCTGTGCGCTGCAGATGAGCGTGTGCACAGTCTTCAGCATCAGCTGCTGTTTCGGTCTGTCCAGCGTTGTTCCGACGGCGCACTTACGACATGTATGTGCAACCAGACCTGCGACTATTTCCACAGCTCAACGCCCTTAGCTCACTCCTACCTCTCACTTGGACGGCATGTCCCATTCCATACTGTCTTGTTGGGTTGCCTTCTTGGTTCAGCGTGCGCCTGACTGCTAGTTAGTAATGGCGGGCTTGGGGTAGTTGCCCCACACCTGCAGATTAGGCAGCCACACACAGCACTCCTTCTTGCTGGGTAGCCCTTTGGTAGCAGTCAGTAAACACTGAACATATCAAAAGCTCGAATCGCTTGCTTCCTAGCTGTATGTTGAGCGATGAGTTGCACATAAGGATCAGCGAGGGCACTGTGCAGGCCGTTGCTCCGATTTACACTCCTTGATGCACCTTTAGCTGGCTGGTGCCTGCCCAGCAGCTCAGGTCAGGCCAGACGTCGTGAGTGGTCCGTCTCTGTCTGTACCTTTTGGTGAATTAGGGCACTTGGACACCGCGTTGTATACAAGACACGTGACGCAAGACCGTGTGCAAGAGACCAAGATAGCAGCCCATGTTAACTAAATTTGATATGGCTTGCCTTGAGCGGATTGACGACAGGCGTACTCCCGGAAGCTGTCAGATTATGCCATGCTCAAGTTGCACCCCGCACTGCGCTGCGCTCACACGCTTGACTGCGCCATGTTTACAAGGCCTGCATGAAACATGCACATTGTGGCTGAGAGGAGGAGCTTGAAACCAGTGCATGAATGCACCAAGCGGTGTGGGAACGTGGTCGCATACGGTGCGGGGACCTGATGAGTGGCGACACAGGGAACAAAAGGATGCACTTCTGCATTGCGCAGGTAAAACGCAGAGATACAGGCTGGATGCTACACAATCCTCATCGTGCAAGATATGAAGACGCTGCTACAGCCTACAACCACACACGCTGGCGCCATGCATGCAGCATTTGCTACCATGTGTGCGGCGGTGTACGGCATTTGTGCGATGGGCACAGCATATGTAAATATGTGTGAAGAGCAATCGAGCACGCCGAGCATACCGGTATGCATTTGTGCCGGTGCACAGCCTCGGTTAAGTGAAAAAGAGCGTGCGGGCTGTGAGTGTGAGTCGTGCCTCAAGATTCGAAACTCACGGGTACCTAGCATGGAGGTGCGCAAAACAAAAACCCGCCTTGCGATGGCTGTGAGGTTGTTTTTGTTGAGGACACGTGCAACGAGTGGGAGCACGAGAGCACGATCGCAAGAATACGATAATCGCGATGGTGAGCATACACTAGAGCAAAAAGCTTGATGCTGTGAAATGGGAGGGGGCCACTCCAGCCATGCAGGCCGCCATCACACACCAGGAAAGAAGTGCATGTGGATGACCCAAGTGGAGGCCCTTACCCAAAGATGTGAGATGTGAGCAAGGCATGTGCGCGACGGAGACGCAAATACTGTACATGGGACAGTGAAGGGGTGATGCGTTTGCTGTGCCTCTCTCACCAACTCCACACCAACCAGCCTTGCGGCCCACCAGCTGGTGATGTTTGCAGCATGTCCACGAATCGTTCATACGGTACAGAAGCACAGGGCAATGTCAGCGCCCATGCAGGCAAGTGTATGTCACAAGCGGATGAAGCACGCTGCCGTATATCAAACGGGCGTGAGCAGCGATGAGACTGGGCGGTCACAGCACGCGCATTGCAAAGCAGCACGGCATACGAGCCACAACGGCACAGCACAGACGGGCTTTGGGACTGTATGAGGTACCCTGATATGGGTGTGCAATACATGTGTGAAGGTGTGGTTTGACGCAAGCCATGGAGTCTACATGCCAGCCCTGGGAGCAACAGCTCGTGCGGTGTAACATGTGCGTACAGGAGGCCGTGGCTGCAAAGGCGCTCTGCGGTGATATAAGAGCGCTGGACTATCCAACAAGCACCGCCGTTAACAGCGTGTGAGGCTGTCAGCTGTACCGTCCCGACAACATGCTGGGCCGAGCATGCTGGTTTGTCTGTGCTGCTGCCTCAGGTCTTAGCTTTTCACCCCAACAGTGTCATTGCCAAGTGTCGACCTGTGGCAGGAAACGCAGGGAGGGAGGCGTCAATCAGGCATCACATGTGAGCGTGTACGGCAGAATGACAGGACAAGACGTGCTATTGCCATCATCTGCGGGGCATCACCAGGATGAGCTGCACGATGTGGGCCCCTGCGGCAGCACCGGTGATCACACAACCTTCTCTAATGCCTGTGACTCCAATGCTCTTCATTCGCAACGGTCAACGTAATTGGAACTTCCGTGCCGGGCCCCCTTGCCTTTCACCCCAGGCCCCCCCGATCCACGCGAGTGACGCGACACATGCCAAGACGCCAGACGCCTTTTGGTGCTGATTGACCTAGCCTCTAGAGAGGCGCCACGCAAGCACGTTCCGCTGTGTCGCCGATCTCACCTCAGCACCACAAACTGGATGGGGATGGTCTCGCTCGACACGCCGCCCACCATCTCGTTGTCAAGCTTGGACACCTGCCATGCGTGGCATAAGCACGCACAGGAATACAAGTCAATGAATTCACACACACCTCGCCATCCTCCCGTGCAGTGTCCATCTATACGCATATCGGCACATGCACACTGCATGTCCCATTACATTAGCAGCTGCGAAGGTAATGAAACAGTAATGGGCAGTAGTGCCTGGTCCCCATCTGGGGGGAGCATGGGCTATGTGGCCAACACGCTCCTGATGTAACATAACATGACATTATGGGCAGTGGTTAGTCGCCCCCCCTCCCCACCTTGCAGTGCTGTGTGCTGGCCTCGTCCACCGCCAGGCGCAGCGCCTGCTGGCCGCTGAGGCGCGGGCGCGCCACGAGCTGCAGGAAGCGCTCGCGGTTGTGTGCGGTGCGGTTGGGCGGGTCGGCCAGCAGGAACAAGCCGCCGCTGCTGGTCTGCACAGGACACACGCACAGGCACAGAACACATAAAGTGTGCCGGTACCTGCTTTTGTGGGCGTACTAACAGCAACTGCCAAACTGCAGCTACACACTGAGAGGCATCGACAGCATGCGTTTCCCCCTTTATGTCTGCACCGATACACCAAGCATATGTACAACTACCAGTATGGAAGCATACACAGCCGCTGCACCAACGCATGTACCTTAAGCAGGCGTTGCAGCGCTGCTGCGATGGGCTCAACCGCCTCCTGCTCATACAGCACATCGCACGCCAGCACCACGTCAAAGCGCTCGTCCAGCCGCGTGCTCTGCCAGTCGTACACGCACGCGGCGACGGAGCAGCGCTGGGGCGCCCGCTGGTCGTCCTGCTGCTGCTGGTGGTCGTGCTGCTGCTGCTCCTCCAGCTGCTGCTGCAGCGCCTGCTGCCACCCATCCTGCTGCTGCTGCTGCTGCAGCGCGGCGCTCATGGCCATGGCAAAGGCTTGCTGCGGACCCAAATGCTGCTGACCTGAGTGCTGCAGCTGCTGCTGCTGCTGCAGGGGCCAGACCTCGCCGGGCCGGCCCAGCACGCACGCAGGGTCACCCTGCAGCTCCGCCCATTCTGGCACCACACCCGGCGCTTGCGGTTCCACCTGCACCACCACGCGGTGCCGCTGATCTGCCACGTCCAGCCCGAGCTGGCGGTCCTGCCGATCCTGCTGCTGCCGCGCGTGCGCCTCCCGCTCCTCCCGCTGCTCCGCCTGGGTCTGCTCCTGTGAAAGGCGCGCCTGGGGGTGGGGGCGGGCGGAAGGGGCGTGATGCCAGCCGTCGATGCCGTCTGGCGGGAGGAGGCCGAGGCGGGACGCGGTGGCTCGCGCGCTGAGCAGCGCGCATTCCAGCGCGAGCGGCTCACGGTCCAGCAGAACCACACGCTTGGCGCCTGGGGGGAAAACGGGGCGGGGCAGGGCAGGGTGCGGCGGGTCAGGGTTGACGGTTGACAATGAGGCGCGGAGGGGGGTGTGAGAAGGTGAGAGTGTGGGTCGATGCGTGCATATGCCTTGCTCGGTCACATGCGTACTGTGGGGTTGCACTGCCTCTCTGACGTTCGGTGATGGTGACTGACATCTTGCAACCATGGCATGCTTGCTGCAAAGCCCACCAACAACGAGCATGCAGTATCCGACCCGATAGCCATAGCATTAGCAGCTACAGCTCTTGCTGCATCTCGTGAGCCTATGAATCTTACGCACACTGTATCGCGCGACATGCGCCCCTTCACAGCCACGCACGTTGCTTGGCTTTCTGTTGCTGGCTGCATTGCAGCCTTTTCCCTGCCCACCTGCCAACGCGGCCGCCAGTCCAGCCAAGCCGAGTCCCGCACCGAGATCAGCCACCACCTTGCCACGCACCAGTTCAGGACGACGCAGGATCTGCGGGCAATAGGAGGGAGGAGGGAGGTGCAGGAACATGTCAAGACGAGGTGAAGCGGTTGCCATTTTCAGACCTGCAGCTTCACTGCCGTACCATACTGGCATGAGCCTATGGGTCACACCGCCAATGGATCTGGACCGAGGCGTTCCGAGTGCTTGCCTCTGCCTCTTCGGGCTGTTGATGAAGGGCACCTAACTTCTTGGCATGCCATACCCACCCACTACCTGCCAAGAAGCTGTGCTGTCATTTCAGTTGTGTATTGGGAGTCGTGTTGCGAGACCACTCACCTGTCCTGCTAGGGCGACAGCGCTGGGCCAGACACGCGTCCAATACGGGTCCGAGTCATGCAGCTCTGCATGCAGGCAGCATTTACGCAATCACATAGTGGTGCTCACATGCATGCGTAGGTGACTTGTACCCTGTGACTTGCACCCTCCGCAACACAAACGGAAACGGCTTCAACGTTTCCGCGTCCGTGATCCATAAGGCTCGTTCGGGTTGGGCACACCCCTGAAACGGCCCGACATAGGCAACAGTGCAACGCCAGTAAGAGCATGCATGAACCACGCTGGGCGTGGCCTGGGGTTTGGCTGCTGGCGACCGCCGTCCTCAGGTGAGGGTGCATGCGCACCTCGCTGGATGTACACGTCCATGACTTGGTCTACGTCCTGCGGGGCCACGAGCGTGAAGGTCGTACCGCCGATGCGGTACTGCTGCTCCATGAGGGGCAGCGGGCCCAGGCTCAGACGCAGCGCACGACCCTCCCGGCTGCACAGCACACGAGCAGCACACGGGGATAGCAAAACACGTGTGGCACAAACTGTTGGTACATACTATACACGGCAACACCAGCACGGAGGTTGACAGGTGGATGGATCTCTTCGGCACGGGCGGCAGGTGGGGTGCGAGGTTAGAAAATGTAGGGGATGAAAGTGTGTCTAAGGGTGTGTAACGCAGGGAGAGACACACCGAGGCATACACTGCATGAGACGCGGTGCCGTGTGCAACACAGACTGGCAACACAGACTGGCACGGGCGGAATGCTGATGTGAATGTAAGGTGTGGGTGTCATGCAGACACAAATGTTGGAAGTTGAGGAGATCAAGTTGCGGTCTTGGGTGTGTGCTGTGCATGCGGGCTGAGCGGTCTTGGGTGTGTGCTGTGCATGCGGGCTGATGTGCTTGCCCAAGCTCGTGTCACGCAATCCATGCAATCCACGCAATGATGCAAAATGTGCAGGACACCGAATATCTTTGTATGCAGTCCGTCCCAAGATGCTGTCTTGTTGCAGCATACAGTGCAAAGCATGCAACAGCCGTGGCCCTCGAGCTGAAGGGCTTTGCTATGGTTTCGGGCTGACCGAGTGCAATTGCAAAGACACTCGAAAAGCAAACAAAAAGCACACACAACACCAAAAGCTTGGCACAAAACAGGTTGTGGTGTTGGTAGAAACCAATATACAGGGTAGAAGTCAATAGTCCGTTGGGGTGGTGAAATGTTGATTGTGGTTGATTGTGGTTGATTTTTGGCTGCTGTGCAGCGATGCAGACTCTTTCAAGGCCAGTTTGCTTGTGTTACAGAGCGTGGTGACCTTGCATGGCTCCACTCACCATGGTTCCTGTGGCTGAGCCTGGGGTTGTGGCTGCGCTTGATTGATGACTGGCGCCGCCAGCGTTGCGGTGGCAAACGTGGTGCTGCAAGTCCCACGTGTACTGCTGATATGCTTGAAAGCGTTGTGTGGCCTGGGCACAAGCTGCAGCGAGCAAATAGGGGGACGGAGCGGCTGCAAGTGTCCCAGCCGACGCCGCGTGCAGCTGCCCAACCCTCGTGGTGCCCAGCCAATCGCTTGCATCCGTTATGGCACGAATGGTGCAACACGCTCCACACTCCCGGTAGTGGGTACAGACTCTGACGCTCGGTTGAGAGTGCGCCCACTGCAAACCGAGTTGCGGTCGGAATCGTCAAACAGCCTTGTGTTGTGTTCTGGTGAATCCCTCAAGAATGACCTTGAGATAGTCAAGGTGTAGGGCTTACGAACAGTACAAATTACGCTACCAGCGGCGACACGTGTGGCGACAGCGCGGTGCTTGCATGACTTGCTCCTGGTAGGCAATTGAGAGGTATGCAGGCGGCGCTAAGCGTGCATCACAACAATTTCTGTTCGTTCTGAGCCACTGTGGGTGGATGCTACACGCCAACACACAGCTCCGGGGCCCGTACCGCAAACGCACCAAATGAGTGGCTTGCGGCTCCGCATGCCGCACGCTTTGTAGACTCCATGAGCCGCATACCCGAGTACACTACAAGGGCACTGAATCACTTATCTGTACCTGTTACAGTCTGCCATACCTGAACAGTGAGGAAGACACAAGGGGGCCAAACACTACTTGCTGCGGGTTCTTGTTGATTGATATAGAAAGGAGCAACTTGTGGGAGGGCCCGAAACGCCAGCAATGCAGTCACAAATGCAGCGGTCTTTCACTTCGCCTGCAGTATCCAAGGCTGCTGGCTCGCCACGGACTCTTTTTCCGCCTTCGCTCTGCCCCAGCGTACCCTCCCACGCACCAGCAGCGCGCAATGCAGGGTTCTCTGGTCGCGGTCGCTCTGACGTCGTAGCACAGGGCGTTGCTCGCGAGATCCTCGCCAGGCCCGAAGTTGAAGGAGATGTGCTGGGTGAGGATTGTGCGCTGGTTTAGCTCGTTGTCTGAGGTCAATGCTGCCAGATAGGCTGCCTGAACCACTGGTTTTGCCTTGTTGGCACAATGCAGCTTTCTTGGACGTCTCAGAAGCTTACTTGAAGGTAAAGTCCGTTGGTTTGGCTTTGGTGTCTTTCTTTGCTCTGGACAAGCTCCCTGCCCGCCGCGCTCAATTATTGTTGATTGATGCGTTTATCGTGTACACAGGCTCTTCGCAACGGAAAGCACGACCCTAGCAAGAAGGGGCCAACAGTGGTCAAGTATGGTGAAGGAAAGCTGGGCGCTCCAACTGAGTATGATGTGGTTATCTGTGGTGGCACCCTCGGCCTGTTCTTGGCGACCAGCCTGCAGAGCCGCGGTTTCAAGGTGCGCACCTTAGTCCTCGGAGACCATATGAGTTTTCTAAGGCATGCGTTACTGCTGGGTTACGAAGACAGTACAATATCGTCTTGTCTGTTGTTTGTGCGACGCTGCTGTGTGGTGTGCAGATTGCGATTGTAGAAAAGCGCCTCATCCAGGGCAGGAACCAGGAGTGGAACATCAGCAGAGGCGAGCTGCAGGTAGGAACTCTACATGCTTCGTTGTATTTGCCCCTTCACGTCATTACAGGTGCAGGTATTCCGTGGGCAACAGCATGCAGGCTGGACATTGCAGCACAAGCGCCTGCCGTGGGTGCTGCGGGTGCTATCGTGCATCAATACCCTTTTGAGGAGGTCACAAAATGTGCCTCACATATCGCCGTTGTGTGCAGGTGCTGCTTGACTTGGGCTTGATGTCTGCTGCTGAGCTGGAGAGCTGCATCGTCAGCGAGTTCAACCCAATCCGTGTTGGTTTCTTGGGCGGCGAGGTGCGCAAGTTGTGATAGTTACCAACCAAGCTGCAGCGGTTTTTGTCTCAGCTTTGACTGATATGCAGAAAACTGTGCAGCCACTGCACTGCTGTGTTATTGCTTGATCCTGCGGTGCTAAGCTGTGTCACTGCCAGCAGCCTAAGGCATCAAGTGTAACATGACCCAGTTTGTGGGGAAGCATCGTTCGAGTACAAAGCCTTAGGCCTGCCAAGCGCTGGATCCACGAACGACGTTTCCACACACACTGTGTTGCTGAAAGGTCTCCAAAACACACACACCCACGAAAAACACATACATGTTCTCCCTGCATGTCGCTGCCCACCTAAAACTGCCTGGGAAATGCACACCCTTCTCACTTTGTCTTGCGTAGGATATTTGGGTGCGTGACTGCCTGAACCTGGGCGTTCAACCAAGGCTGCTGCTGGACATCCTGCGTCGTAAGTTTGTGGCAGCGGGCGGCGCTATCTACGAGAACACGGCGTTCAAAGGAGCCACCATTTATGAGGTGTGTTTTGGGGTCAGGTGGTTAGGATGGTGCACTGTGACCCAGCAGCTGTTCGCCCTGACTAACACGTGCTGCTTCAGGCTCCAGGCTGCTCCAGGGTCCAGGAAGCGGACAGCTGGGTTCCACGCACTCTAGCTGGCACGACACTTGCAGCGACGCGTACACTGAATAAACAGCCTTGCAACCCACACCTATGCCAGCCCGTGGAACACGGCGTCGACGTTGTACAAGGGGCAATAGAGGCACACGTGCAGCAGCGGCGTGCACTCAGTGGGCTACCTGAACGCAGCCTAGCACTGGCAGGCGTGTGCGGCTGGCTTGGGCCTATCCTTGCATGCCGCTGAGGCGGCCCAGCCCGCACAGCCATGTGTGTACCAGTTGCATTTGGGCAAGGATGGCCGAAACCCAATGACTGGCAGCTCACAGCATGGCAGCTCACAGCATGCTGTCGCACTAATCCCATTTGTGCGTTTAGGACGGCATCCGCATGAAGCTGGGTGCTGGCGGGCGCGAGGCAGCGGTTTCAGTGGGCGACACCAACCGCCCCAACGGTCTCGAGGATCCAAACGCGCCCAGCAGCAGCGGTCTCGGAGCACGCCCGCGGCCCGCGGAGCTCACGACGCGCCTGCTGCTGGACTGCATGGGCCACTACAGCGACATTGTCAAGCAGATCCGCGGCCGCGTCAAGCCCGACGGCATGTGCATGGTGGTGGGCTCCTGCGCAGAAGGTGCGTGCACCCGCATGTGCACAAGACACAAGCGCTGTGCAATCCGCAGTACTTTCACAGGGACGTCACTGTGTCAGGGCGCCTGGATCGAAACTGCAGGTATCAGCAGTCGAACAGCATGGCCGGGTGTAAAGGATTTGTGGCAGCTGCAGGGCTACAACGATGCAAACAATTCAGAGAATGCGTGCGGCCCACACAACACCGGGCAGGGCGTGCTGCCACACCACAGGGCGAATGACCGCGCTTGCCAGCCTCTAAGCGCAGGTGGCACAGCTGTGGCACAGATTGCAGGCTGCAGCAAACGGATGCGCATTCGCGCTGCAGCAGCAGCAGGGACAAGCTGGCCGCACGGGCAACACCGTAACAGCATGTAGGGATGTAGTGAGTCTAGTGACTAAGGAACGGAGCTGGACTACCTGGAATGAGCTGCACAGGGACTCGCGGCAGCACCGCCAGTTCTGACGCATGCATGCTCATGATGCATGGCAGCGGTGCATTCCCAGTTGCCCAGCACCTGCTGGCGCGGCAGCTAAGGCTGCGCTGGCTGGTGCATGCGGCACCCTGCATCTGTATTCAACGGAGCAACCCCTGTGTCCCTGGACACAAAACAACTCCTGTAGCGGCGCTTGCGGGATCTGGCGACGATCCGCGTCCTCACTGTTGCCTCATGTGTTGCCTTGTGGCCGGCTGCGGTGCTGTGTCCTGCAGGCTTCGCCCCGGAGAACAACGTGTCTGCCGACCTGCTGTACTCGCTGACGCACGCCGCCAGCGACATGCAGCTGTTCTGGGAGGCGTTCCCTGCAGAGGGCGGCACCGCGCGCACGACCTACATGTTCGCCTACACGTGAGTGCGCCGCGACCGCCGGCGGGGAATGGGGAAACGCGGGGACAAGGGGAAAAGGGAAACTGGGCTGTTGAAAGCTGCTGCTGTCTTGATTGCCTGACGTGGCTGACACGCCCCACGACTGCACGGGGGGTAGACAATGATGTTTGGATTACTCACTCACTTGGTGTTGTGCTGTGCTGTGCTGTGCTTTGGTGACGCTGGCGGTGCCGTGCAGTGACTCGCACCCTGACCGCGCGTCGTTTGAGAACCTGCTGGACACCTACTTTGAGCTGCTGCCCCAGTACCAGGGAGAGGAGGTGCGTGAGCATGGGCAGCGCAGCGTGGCGCAGACAGAGCCTGCTGAGTGCTAGTCAGATAGAGTGTGAGCACGGCAGGGCGAATGTGCCAGCAGGGCAGAGGCTCCTTGCGTGAGCGGACCAGACCGTCAACTGTGTGGTTGGGGCTCCCAACGTATTGGCCCTGAGAGAATACAGCCAAGCAGCAAAATGAGTGACGACTCTAAAGCGATGCAACGGCCAGCCAAGCACAGCTGACAGCGTCATGGTCTCGTGGACCATCCATGCGTGTGTTCATCACGTGTGCTACAGCAGTGCAACACAGTTTGGTCTGTCGCTCGTGCTCGGTGCAAAGGCCATAAATCACGCATCGGTCGCCATGCTGCAGCGCGCGTCTTCAGCTGTCCCAACACACCTTGGCTGGCCTCACCCGTGCCAAGAAGCTTCTGCTAATCTGCTTGCGTCCTGGTATGCTTACATGCAGCTTGAGGACCTGCGCTTCAAACGTGTCCTCTTCGGCGGCTTCCCATGCTACAACAACGGCCCGCTGCCGCCAGCCTTTGACCGAGTCATGCAGGTGAGGCGCAGCAGCTGGCAGCTAGCAGTCCCGTTGCCTCTCGGCCTCCGCTGCCATCATTGTTGGCGTACTCTCTGCTGGCGTGCGCTTGGCCACACGCTTGACAAATGCTGCAGCTGCAGTCTGATTTTTGGTAGCACCTACCGCCCTATGTGCAATTTGCATCACACGATCAGCAGCACTCCTTAAAACAGCACGTGGTTTTGAGTGTTACATTACGCTCCACACTCGTGCACCTGACATGTCATCTGTGGCGCATGACCGGCTAAGCGATCTGGGTCATGGCGCTGTGCAGGCTGTGTGTGTGTACTGCGCTTGACAGGCTGTGCAACCTGCTGCGTCATGCATGTGTGTGCAGATCGGTGACGCCAGCGCCGCGCAGAGCCCATTGTCATTCGGCGGCTTTGGCTCCATGATGCGCCACCTGGGCCGCCTCACCCGGTCCATCGGCCAGGTGGGTCCTGAAATCTCCTGATGCTTCTTTGCCTATTCATGCAGGCCTGAGTGCATATCAAATTGTAGTCCTGATGATTTGACGTACGATGCATGGATAGCAAATTAGCAATGCACACTCATCATGTTTCACTGCTGCTGTGTTGAGTGGGTGTTTGCCTCAAGCTGAGATGGCTCCTGGCCCCCGTGTGGATGCGTGTGGGTGCAGGGTCTGACAGAGAACCGTCTGTCGCGCGCGGACTTGAATTGGATCCAGCCCTACCAGCCCTCCCTGGCGGCCTCGTGGCTCTTCCAGCGCTCCATGAGCATCGGTGTTGGCCAGTGCACGTGAGTCGTTGATGACTCATAAATCATGATCGCTTCGGGTTGCAAGTACATGGCTTATTATTGCAGAGGGGCCCATTATCACACTGCATGTCAACACGCCTGGGCGTAAGGACAGCGGAGGATGTTGCCACGCGCGAGTGCACAGGCCTGAGCAGAGTTCAGCACGCCTGCCAAGCGAGGACAGCTGCATACCGCATTGCGAGTGAGCCACACAGCTAGCCGACCCACGCCCTGATCCCACTGCTGCCATCCCACTGCCTTCAAACCATGCCTGCACTGGACAGCCATTCATCAATGGATGATCCTCCGGTCCATAAACAACCCGTGGTGGTGGCCCCCCACCCCTTCAACCTCGCAGGTACCCCAAGGGCTCGCAGCCGCTCATGCGCTCCAAGGGCGCGCTCATTAGCCTTGACGAGTTTGGCCACCCGCGCAGCTGGGGCGCCCCCGTAGACCCCTCCAAGTCGCCGCGCCTGTCGCCCATCGCGCGCCCATACCGCCCACTCACGGCGCCCGCGGCGCCCGGCGCGGACGGCAAGCCGGCATTCAACCCCACCGCGTACCCCGCGCTGCTGAGCGTCATGACGCGCGCCAAGGTGAGCGAGGTTGATTACAATGGCGGCTATCGCTGGTAGACGGGGAATGCCAGGGCGAGACGATATGACGCGGGACTATGGCTCTTGGCGCATGCATGCGTGACCCCTGTTGTGCAATTGTGCATGCTTTGCATGGCGCGGCGCTGAGCATAGACGTTGACATCCATGTCCCATGTCCCTGGCATTCATCTCTGACCTACATGCCCTTCACGGCCTGCGATGCTGTTCACAAAACGATAAGGCCCTTCGCATGTTGCACGCATTGGTCACCACTCCTTCCGCCTTGCCAACCAGAATCCATATAGATCCGCCGTGATGCTTTCCCCTTCCTCATCGCTTATCCCTTCCTGATTCCTAATCCTATGCCACCGTTGCCACCACCACCGTTTCCTCCACCTCACGCGCAGCCGCTGGCCAACCAGTTTGCGCCGTACACGCCCATCCGCGGCCGCCAGTTTGGCGCCGGCGCGGCTGACCCCGAGGCCTTCATGGTGTGGGAGACCGAGGACGGCGAGGCCATGGACCCGCGCCTCACCATGGCCACCACCAGCGCCACGCCGCGCGACGTCGGCGACGACATCGCCAAGGCGGTGGGGCTGCCGCCGCCGCGCGCGCAGAACCGTGCGCGCAAGGACGTGCGCGAGCCCGACTACAGGTGCGTGCGTGATGATGCGCGATGACCCACCGGGTGTTAAAGTTGCTTGCTTCCCGTGGGGCCAGGCAGTGTGCTTCCCGTGGGGCGGTGCAGTGTGCTTCTGGTGGGGCTGTGCGGTGTGCATATGCAGGAGGATGGAAACCCTGCACAGGAGGGTGGTGAGGTGTGTGTGTCAGGAAGAGGCTCCTGTGGGGCGATGCAGTGTGATTCCGTGGGGTCGTGCGGTGTGTATGTGCGTAAACAAGAGAATACTGCACCTTGCCATGGCGACGCGTCTAGGCTGAGCTTGTGGGCTTGTGGGCTTGTGTGCACGCAAAATGAGTGTGTAGCAATGGGTTGGTAGCAAGCTGGCGATGAGTACCAAATGAGAACGAGTGTGCCTGGATGCCGCCACAACATATGCGCGCAGGGACATGCCGGAGTGGGCCAAGCTGCCCCACACGCACGTGAACGACATCCTGGGCACCAACTTCAGCGTGATGAAGATCCTGGGCGACCGCATCCTGCGCCCCTTCCTGCAGGTGCGTGCATGAGCTAGGGGGTGAGCGGCCCCCCAGCAAGGAGCACATCGTGCAGTCGGCGCTGCGTGCGTGAACGAATGAGCAATTAGCACTAGCTCTTTGTGCCCTTGCCCTTGCTCTTGCAGTTGTGCTTGTCCTCGTGCTTGTCACGGACAACATGTGCAGCATGCTGCTGGCATGAAATCCGTGCATGCAGGCTGCTTTGCCGGATGCGCATCAGACGGAAGGTGATGATGCGTTGGGCATCAAACCGCAGGCCTGGTGCTGTTCTCTGTCCCGTGTACCATCAATGCGTTGCATGTGCACAGCAACTGTAGGCTGTATGCTCCCGAGTCGCTCAATCCCTGAATTGTACCCGAGGCTCTAACCCAGTGCGTGCTGCTATGCTGCTGCTGCCGCTATATCCCGAGCAGGACACCATCCAGCTCATCCCGCTGTCGCTGTCCATGACGGGCATGATGCTCAAGAACCCCGTCGTCATCAGCCGCGTCTTCCTGCAGGTGAGAGAGGGACATGAAACATGAGACAGGCATGAGAGACATGAGAGACAAGGGCCGCGACGCAGCACAGCAGCAGCAGGCGGTGCAGCAGTCGCCGCGTCCGCAGCAGCATACACAGGCACAAGGAGTGCTGTGCTGTTGTGTAGCCATTTAACGCCAGAATCCGTGCAGCACCCTGTGCATGTATCTACTTGCCACACGCACGCATCCTCTGCATCATATCACGAAGGACCTCAAATGCGGATGCTTGCTGTATGCACACATCGTATCGCGCCCGCCCGTGATACTGATCCGGCTGCGACTCCCCCATCGCCGCCTGCTGCACGCGCAGGTTGGTCCTGAGACGCTGGGCATGTGGTTTGTGCACTACACCATGCTCATCGTGTACACGCTGGGCCACGCGCTGCTGAGCCCGCTGCGCGGCGTCATCCCAGCCTACGACTTCCAGCGCCTGCTGGACGCGCTGGAGTACGGCAGGTGAGGCCCGGCCCGGATGTAATCACTGTACACGGGGTTGTACAGGATGACTGCATGTCATGAGAATGGGTGGGCGAGGACATCCTTTCGAAGCATGGACAGCATGGTAGCTGTGGGGCTATGAAGTAAGTATTGCATGTGTGAGTGGGTAGTGACTGCATTCAAAGCTGACTGGTGTGTACTGTATGTGTGCATGTGTGTGTACCCGTGTGTCTGCGGCAGCGGCATGGACCACGCCTACCACCCGCCCTCCCCCCCTCTGCCGGTGGAGGAGGCCGCCAAGCAGCTGGAGAGGCAGCGCGAGCTCACCGGCGTGCCCGGCATGGGCACCGCGCTGGCGCTGCCGCCGCAGGTCACCCAGCAGGCGCTGCCCTCGGCGTCCGCCATGGAGACGCGTGAGCCCGTGAGCACTAACTACCGCCGCTAATACGGCCGGCAATGGCTAGCGCGAGCGCACGGCGCTGCGACTCATGCGCTTGCGCAACCCACCACCGTCAGCAGCAACGACAGCACGCACAGAACGGCCTCGCTGGCGCTCCGGTGTAGCTGCGCAGCGGCTTGCAGGCAGTGACAGCAGCAGGTGTGGTGGCAACACCGGTCAGCGGCAGCCGTGGCTTAGGGCAAGGCGGGCTGCACCACGGGAGGCAGCCGCTACACCTGTTGGCTGCTGAGGCTGTGCATGATGGTGCCCCACTATTGGCTGTCAGCGCCAGAGCAGTACATTAGAGCTTCAGGGGCGTGTTCCCCCAGGCCCTACCTAATGGCTTGGTGCGCAGCCGGCTGCGCTGGCAGGCGTGTGTTGCTGTCAACCAGCCACGCGCAGCAGCGCATGTCAGTAATGCGATTGCTCAAGGTTTTTGTACGCGTGGAAGTTTCAGAGTGTGTGTGCGTGTGTGTGTGTGCGTTCCTTCCCGTGATCAAGTTGTTGATTGCATACGGTTTCCCCATTCCAAATACGTGTTGTGAGACAGGGATGAGGTTTCGTGGCTGCTGTTCCAAATTTCTTTGGTGCTGATCACCGTCTTGTTGTTGTGGCGCCTGTTTGCACAACCCTCTGTTGATCGTTGATGAGCATGGACCAGATAACCCCCGCGTCGCGATGAGTGTGCATGTGTGCTGTGCCACAACGACACCCGCATGCACGCCAAGCATGGCGACGAGAGAACAAAAGCATTGAGAGACAGAGAGATTACTATCCTTGGCGAATATCCTGCGGAGGGAGATTGTTGTAGGATTGTTGTGACACACGTGTGGTCTCAACTGGGCAACCACATGCCTTGATGTGCCTGTTTCCCGTGTGGTGCATAAGGAGCATTCGCGGTAATGGAGGAGCGATGCACGCAGGTTGGACTTGCGGTGTCAGTATGAGTGTCAGGGGTTGGTTCATGCGATCAAGGCCTCGATCGAGCGCCGTGCACACTGGGCCGGCAGCTTATTCCTCCCTCTCGTGAGAACGAAACCAGCGCCCATCACCCAGGGCGCATCGCTTGCTTGAGAGCAACACCACCGTCTGGCTGCACGTGCGCCCATACATGCCGCACGCACATACTGTACATGTTGTGCACGCAGGCGGCGGGGGTGTAGCCAAGTGGCTGGACGTTCTCCTGCCGTAGTTTCAAACAGCTTGCGAATGCTGGCTCCCATTATTTGCATGGCTTGCCTCCCCTCTGCCGCCGCCAGCCCCCCAAAGTAAGCGCGATCCCGGGTTTTGGCGCTTCCCCACATTGTGGTCCTCCATCTGCCAGGAAGCTCCCCCCCACCCCGTGACTGACCACCTGCACAGCTTTTCGTTGTCGGCAACCATTGAGTGGAATGCTACCTGCAACCTAAAATCCATTTTATTCAGAGCTTCATGTTTCCTGCCTTTGTGGCCATAAGCGACCTCCTAATTGCAATTTGGAGATAAACAAGTTCCGTTGTGGGTTTGATCCTGGTGTACTCTGTACCCTTTGGTTGATTCGGCCTGTGTAGTGTTGTAATAGACATCATCTCCTGCCTGCTTTTGTACAACAACGCTTCTACTTTATGTCAGCATGCCTCTTGAATCCATGTGAACCGCCCATGTACTGCGGCTGGCCTGACAGCATGCATACCACACCATAGCTTTTTTTTGTTCACGTGTTCACCGATCGGCTGCACGTGTTCACCCATCTCCCAATAGCCACACCCTCGTGGCGTAAGGCTCTTTGCGCGCATGGCCAATGCCCTGGAGGAGGCTTGTAATCTGGCATGGGATTCCCTCTTCTGGTCGGGAGCCAGTTCGGCATTCAGCACAGGGCAAGTTGCTATCGTGGAGCGGGCTGTGCATACCAGAAGCAACAGCTTCAAGAACTGGAAACTGTATGCATCTTGTGCTAAGTGCACAGCCCGCATTACTGCATCCCTGCACAGCTGCAGCACAGGTAGGCTAGCGCAGGTGGGTCGCGCACATGCTTACAGAGCGAACGTTGGAGTCGGATGAACTCATCATCAAATGCAGCCCATTCGTCACGAGTACCATTACATTACATTTTCAACAGCAGTGTCAAGTAACGCAGCGGCTGTGACCGCGGCGCCAAGGTAGCGCTTTTCTGCGGGTAAGTTGGGCCTCGGCTCAACCAGCTTAACCAACTCAACATGTAACTGCAAGCAATCCTGCTCCGATGCATGCCACCCTACGCAGGTGGAATACTTCATGCATTGCATGGGTGCACCATCCAGTTCCTGCTCTTGTCAGTGTCGCCTACGCAGTGGTTACGCAGGATGACCACAAGCATCAGCCATAATTGCGGTCACCAGAAGCTCTATAATGGTGTCAAGGGTAGCCGAGCTTGATTGACGCGCCTCCATCGACGAGGATATGGTGGCCTGTCATGAAGCCTGATTTGGACTTGTCAGCCAGGAACAAAACCGCCTGCGCAACGTCGTTCGTGTGGCCCACGTCGCCTGTGGACAGCAGCAGCATTGGCAGCGTGGTTCATGCGGGCACGCGCTGACCAGCGATGCACACTGTCAGAGACATAGGAGCAGGTATGCTGTGTTTGGCCGACGCATGTGGCCGACGCCGTGAGTTATCCATACTGATTAATAGTAGATCAAAACCCCAAGCTTTGGATGCTTTGCCAGGGTGTTGTGCGTATGCTATGGCGTGTGAAGGGCGGGCGAAAGAACTGATAAGTCACAGCCCACAGAAGCTCCCGTGCGCATGTGTTCACACTGGGTGCAATGCAAGGTGCGCCTGCTGCATTCATTCCACATATAGCCCAAACCGAAAAGTGAGAGGCACACAACCCACCCACACAGACCCAAGCCTCAAACCGCGCACATCCAGCCACCACGCGCTAACTCCTGCCCCCCCCTGACCCTTGTGCGCCCACCCATCAGGCCCCCACCCACCACTCCCTCTGCACCTATCATGCCAGTATGCCACAGGGCTCAAGGACTTCACTTCCCCGCCG
>BDDA01000989.1:8924-19436 GCA_001662385.1 Chlamydomonas asymmetrica | reverse complement strand
AGGGGAGGGGGGGGGGGGGGAGCGGAGCACCGCAACAGCCAGGGGCAGGTTGGAGCAGCATGCCCCATTACCCCCTATGGGGTAACCAGCGAGGTTGCGCGTTGACATACCATATACAGTGATGTACAGCAGTGGTGCATGCCGCCTGTGATTGCATGGAAGCGTGTGGTATAGGGGTAGAATGGTGGGGGCATGCGGTTTTTGACTGGCAAACACTGCACTGCAGAGACGGCCGCAAGTTTGAGCATCCGCCGACCATGCCTGTTGCGTTGTACTGGTCTAACGTGATGCGCACGCGCCATCATTGATCATGCGCATGCTAATTCCCGCCCGCCGCCTCAGCCATGCATGCCTCTGCGCCACAAGATGCTGCAAGGACCGCCAACACAGGCCCAAGCAGCGGACGCCACATGTGGCACGCCCAGGATATATGGCGCACAGGGCCAGCTAGGCTCACGTGGTGGCTTCAGTGTGGTTGGGACGCAGTCACGTCTGGCCATCTCACCGGACAGGTTGACGTTGATGTATCGCCGCCATCGCTCCACCAAATGGCGCCACGCGGTGGGCGTGTCCGCCAGCTCCCCGGCCCCGCCGCCGCCGCTGCTAGCCTCCGGCCCGTCCCCCCCGGTCACCGCCTGCTGGTCCATGAAGGGGTTGGCGATGCCCGCGTTGTTGACCAATAGGTGCAGCCAGTGCCGCTGCGGGGGCGGCTGCGCGCCGTCCGACGCTGATGCGGGTGATGCAAATCTCGCCGTCAGGCGCGTTGCTAGCTTGTGCACGTCTGCCGGCGAAGAAATGTCGATCCTGCAGCCAAAACGCCCACCCCAAAAGCACTTGGTGAAGGTAATGGACCCAAATTACCCTACACGCACGCACAACAGCGCAAGAGGCTTTTTGACGTACCACGTCAAGTTGCTATATGATGTACTTTACTAGTTTACTCACGTCTCAAAGCTGAACCGGGAGCGCTGCTCCTCTGTGAGCGAGTCCCAGCCTACGGGGTTGAGAGACGGAGAGGCGTCACCCTCCCCAGGCGGGGGGTCGGCCATCATGGGGGACACATCGCAGCCCACCACCCGGTAGCCCTCCTGGAGCAGGCGCGTCGCAATCTGCCATGCGGTACCGTAGTACCGCGCAAGTACACGTTTGCAGTACGGGCGCAACAGAGGGGGAGTAATCAGCAAAATGAGTGGGCAGAGACGGACTGCATGACCTGCATGTCTGATGATACGCATGCGATGCTGGCGTGCGTCAGCTTCACCGACACGCTTTGCCGGTGCGCGTATTGGATATATGGATTGGCCTACAAACTCCGATGTGTACCGGATGCGACATGGAGGCGATGAGACCCATCCTGACAATTGCATGATTGCGGGCTTGCCTTGGTGTATAACACCGCCGGCAGGCTAGCGGAACCCCAATGCAGGAACCCAGAGGACAGCGATGAAGTGGGCACGCGGACCCCTTTACACCACCAGCGTTTCGTCCAGCGCACCCCCGACATGCGACCACGATTCCGGAATGCTCACACTCCACCCAGGCATACCCCACCCTGAAATCTCCACCAGTATCTCCCACAAGTCTTTCCCGAGAGATGCATTGCTACGCCCAGCCCAGCAC
This sequence comes from Chlamydomonas asymmetrica, assembly GCA_001662385.1. Classification (NCBI taxonomy): domain Eukaryota; kingdom Viridiplantae; phylum Chlorophyta; class Chlorophyceae; order Chlamydomonadales; family Chlamydomonadaceae; genus Chlamydomonas; species Chlamydomonas asymmetrica. Next base: position 17,816 of record BDDA01000989.1, on the reverse strand, counting down.
CTGGTCAACCATGCCGCGGCAACACATGCCTCAGCTACCCGCCACTGCACCTCAACTCACGTTCCCCGCCCCTGTACGTCCCACCGTCAGCCACCACCGCCGCCGCCCCCGTAGTCTGGCCCCCCGTCAAGACACACGCAAAGCAGGGTGTCCGTGCAGACTACATGTAGTTTCACCTTGTGGCAAGCACTTCAGTTCTCAGTTTGCGCTGGCACCCCAGTGTGGATACCGTTCGCTGGCGGTGGGGCTTCGTTGACAGCAAGGACCCACGGCTAGCAGGAGTGCATCGTTGCTGTGCGTAAGTGCCACATCCACGGGGGTTTGATGGCCACGCTAGACCACCAACTATGCTTGCAGCTGTACCTGTCGGCCGATGCCGCGGCGCCGCGAGACGCCCGTTACGATGGCTACCCGCTCCATGGCAGCAACCTCCTGCAGAACGTGAGGACAGTTATGTTGAGAGTCAGTCACTGGTGCACATCAGGTGTCCAGCAGAGCGGGAGTGTCGAAAGCTGCTTGATGCATGTCCCCGCCAAAACGGAATCTGAAGCGCTGTGCGCAGTGACGCATCAAGCACGTCTGGCAGAACGCCCGAAAGAGCCACCAGCACATTTGTTGTGGGTGCTGAGTGCTGAGTGGCTCTAGAAAGGAGCTGCGGCACTGAAGCAAGTGCATAAAGGCCTTGAAGCAGGCAGTGCCTACTGTGTACGCCGGCACTATGCGCAGGCCATAGGCCGCGCCGTATGCAAATGCAGTTGACAAGCCCAAGAGAAATAACCGCATACTTCAACTGTGTACAATTCACCTGCCCAAGCGAACGGGCCGTGCTAATAACACAAACCACAAAAACAACTCGTTGATGGTGCACCTGTACCTCGATACAGCCACCACCTCGCCAATATACTGAGGCACTGGGAATACCAAGTCCGTCTTGCAAGTCCACCACACTTGCTACTCCGACCGCCACACAACCCACGGCACAATGAGCCCAACGCTTTGACAACAACAGTACCGCCTCTAAAATACAACCACCTCTGTCACTTTCAGGCAGCAGCACAAGTGTATCGGAGCGACGTTTCCGCCTTGTGTGGCAACAACACATGAACGCGACTTGTCCACCTCCCATGTCCACCTGAAGGACACGTGTACCCGTACTGACAAGGAGGCCGCATACGTAATATCTACTGTAACAAGACAGCCTTGCTTACAGTCAGCAACTGCTCACCCCAGTGTTTGCCTCTGCCTGAACGAGCACTCTCCGCACTGGGTGCCAGCTGGTACTGCTACTTGCAGCACCTGTCTGGGGCTGCGTATAAAGGCGGCCGCGCCTGAAAAGATACGGCCGTTCGATTTGCTGTGTGCTACTGGCTGCAGGGCTTGTCACGCTCGCCAACAACAAAGCCGCAACCGCAAGCAGTTCAAGTGGCATCATCAGAACGCCAACCGGCGTTGTATAAAGGCGGGTCGGACGGGAGGTTCACAGTGATAACGTACTCTGCCGCAAAAGCTACTGTGTCATTGGGTGTGCGTAAATTGAGAGCACCCAAACAGCTGGGGCACTCAGTCGCCCTCGGCCAGCACTCACACGCAGTCGCACGAGGTACTGCCTGGGCAGTGTTTTGAGTGTGCAATATCAAGCAGCAGGCAGGGCGGAGGTGTGTCAGGTCCTTAAGTTCCTGGGTTGCTGTGTGACCTGCCTGGCTCGCACTGTCTTGATGTGTGGCGGAGTGCTGCGGTGGAGTGCTGCAGTACACGCAAGCCGGCCTTGACAGCCTCGCCACAGCCAGTGGACATGTGCATGTGCTGGGCTTTGCTTCAATGACAGGCATGCGTGTGAGCAGTATGTGGAAACACGACACTCTTGCTGCTCCTCCTCCCCTGCCTCCCACGCACCCCAGTCGCATACGCGGGTGAGAGGTCAGTGACTCACGTGGGGCGCACACACTGGCACCCGCAACGCATGAGAAACACAAACTCATGCTGGTTTATGTCATGGTTCTTAGGATTAGGAGGAAGGTGTGCAATGTTTCGGAGCAGGTCAATGATGCGGGGTTGTCTCCCTGCATGCAATACACACGCCATGTACACAGGGCTGCAAGGCGCTTAGGCATGTCCATCATTGACTGTAGGAAAGGAATACAGAGCAGTTGCGTTCGCCCTACCTACTCTATACTTTTTGCAGGTAAAGGAATGACGAGCTCGTTCAAACCCCTCACGGCATATTTTAAACCTGCGAGCGAACCCAAGGCCTCAGGCGCGACAAGAGCGGCTGATAATGAGTATTTAAAACCCATACCCACCACTGCATCGTCTACGACCGTTGCTGGACACGGCGCTGCACCGTCACAGGATGCAGTGCGCCACACAACGGAGCCACGCAATCCATTAACCGGGCTATCAAATGGTCAAAGCAACCCCTGGCCCAACAGACAAGGAGTATCAGGGAGGCCCCAGCTACAGCAGGGCGGCCGTCTTAAGCAGGGCGGAGTGTCAGTTTTCATCGCCGGCCGTGGTGCAAGCACCGTGCCTGCAGAACCGCCGTGCGGCAGGAGGGCGGCAGGCACAGGGAACCAGGTCCTGCAAACACCAGAGGATTTGCAGGCGCCTAGCAGTGAGGGCGATGTTGCAGGGAGTTCGCGCCAGCTTGTGCATGGCGATGCGACGGTCGCGCAGCTGTCGACACGTGTGAACGAGACACTCCTTGCTGTGAACGCGTGTACCCAACCACTAGACGAAGATGCGCAACGCCCAGCTCCAAAGCGCCAGAAGCTTCATACTGTCAGCAGCTCTGCTCCACCCGCACTTCCTGCAATTCACCAAAGCCAAAGCGTGTTCCATGCTCTGGAGTGCCGCACACTCGGTGCAATGCTCCACCCCTCGCGTACAGAGCGAGCCAGAATCCTAGGCAGGGCGCTGCAACCACGCATAGTGGAGGTGAGGCATGCTGGGAAGGCGGCAGGCGCACGATGCTTCTGGCTCACAGGACGTGCTGGTACGACTTCCGACTCGAGACTTGCGCACAACCACAGCAAGCAGTGCGTCCCGCTCGTGAGCTGTCTGTGGATACGAGCCAACTGTGCTGAATGCAAGTTCAATAGCAAATACCCTTGTTGTGGTGTATTGGCACTGGCATTGTCACACGATGGCACTGGCACACATTGGCCCAGCCGAGGCGGTTGCTCCAGTTGTAGGCCTTCTGACGTGTTGCGTACATCCTGGTGCTCATGCAACGCAGGCGTTTGCATGGGACACTTCCGCTTATGCACATGCGCACATGCAGCACGCGTGGGGTGCGCAAGACGCCATCACGGACGTGGCCAGCAGCCCTGATGGCAGCAAGGTGGGTGCCTGGCCTGACGGGCGCACGTGCAAGTGCAAGCGTTTCAAATTCGGGGCACGCGCTTGCATAATCAGTCTCTTGACGCTGCTGCTGATGCTGAACTGCACAACATGTGCCCACACACGCGCTTGTCGGCGCACGATGAGCCTTGCCACACGGCCTGACACCTGCATGAGAAGCTGCGTGAGCAGCTCAGCAGCACCAAGCACAACCGAAAACGTTTGCCACATCCATGCACACCCAGCAGAGCGACTTCCCTGAAACTCCCACCCAGTCATGGTGCTTGTGATGCCGTGGTGGTGCGCGGTGCACGCCTGCAATACCATGTGTCATATTCAGGGGACAGCATTGTTTGTTTGTGACCGGGATTTCAGCCGGCTTCCCGCTAACTGAGCCGGCGGCTGTCACTGATATCCGCTGTCCCGCGGAGTGGAAGCATGCACGCAGATTTCACAAACTCCTTTGCCTTGGGAGAGACAAGCAGGCATGCCTGTGCGTGCTCTTCACTCAAGCTTCCTGTGCCTGCAACACCTGGGCTGCACACAGCCCGGGGTTATGGCTGGGGGAGGCGCCATGTCGATGGCTGGAGCTACGCAAATCATGCGGTGGCTGCACAGCCGGCTGCGTGTGTCTCGAGCGCTGCTGCACCACATGCAAGCCCCCCCCCGGACCCCTGGCTTTCCCGCACCTACGGAGGAAACACCCTCCGCCCTTCATAGCCGTGCCGGCTGTAACTCTTACGTGTAAGTGTGTATGTGTGTGTGTGCGTGTGGTGCGGTGCTGCAGGTTGCGATTGGCAGCGAGAGCTCCACGCTTCGCATCGTGGACTGGCGCACGCTGAGGGCGCATGCAGAGGCCGCCAGGGACCGGTGAGCGCATGGTGGAGAGCTGAGGTACAATACACCCGTGGGGTCATGACGCTGTGCATATGGCATGCAGGCAGCGACTGAACCCAAGCCAACTGCACCTGACGCACGCTTGCACATGCCGTGAACTGGTGGCGGGATGGCTGTGGTCATTACTGTCTGTCAGGCCCTGAGGGGTGGTCAGGTAAGTGTACTGGCACAATCCTGGGTGCGCGGTGTGTGGGTGCACGTGTAGAGCCACCGGCGCAGCCATGCCGATGACGAAAGCGGGCCTCTGCTGTTAACCACCCGTGTAACACGCAGGCGGCGTCAGCCAGGCAACACATCAATGCCCATCCATTTGTTGCGTTCCCGCACGTACACATCAGCACCCCGTCAGTAGAGCAGTGCTTGAACCCATCTGCGCTGCTGTGCGTGTTTCAGCGTTATACATTTCACTACATTTGGTACAACATCCAAGCGCTTCACGTTTTGCATGTATGGGAAATGGGAAGCAACAAATGGTTCAGAGCATTAAACATAGCAATCCGGTTGCCGTACTTGTTCCGTCGTTGTCGTGCGTGCTGCAGGATGGAAGATCGGCAGGAAAACGCAGGCCAGCCAATGGGGCAACAGCAGCAGCAGCAGCAGCAGCGCATGCGAGCGCGCGGGGTGTCGGCGCCGCGTGAGCCGTGGCCCGACGGCGCCCCCACCCTGCGCGTGGCGACGCACCAGCGCCTGGACGCGGTGCGCTGGCAGCCTGCGGCAGGCGGCAGCTCCAGCTCTTGCCCCGGCCCGGGCTCTGGCGGAGGTCAGAAGCTGGCTCTCGCGGACAGGACTTCGTGCAACATCACGCTGCTTGACCTGGAGCAGGTGAGCGGCTGGGGGGCCAGCCAGGGCAGGTGGGGAGGGGGTTTGATTCAAAGATTTGTGTTGTTGGCCTGGTTCTAGGAGGTAGGCGCCCTGTCAGGAACGTCGTTGAATGTTTGATACATGTTGGTAGTTTGTACAATCATGAGCAGACGACGCTGGGATAGCCCGGTATGGCCAGAATGTGCCAGCAGCACCTGGCAAGGCAGGACCAGGCAATGGCCCTGTAGATGCAAATTTGGGTAATGGTTGGCAGTGCTCCAACGTATTGCTAACAACCTCCCCTGGTCGCGGTATTGCTAACAGCCGCCCCGTGCTCCCGCCTTCCTGCATGGCTCTGATGACTGCAGGGGTCATTCGCACGCAGCATCCTGTCCACCGGCATGCAGGCTGGCGGGGGAGGCTCAGGCAGCAGCCGGGGGCAGGTGCGTGTAGGTTAGTGTAGCTGCGCAGGTGTGTCACTGGACATGCACCAGCATGCACCAGCATGCACTGGAGAGCGAAGGGCCCATGTAGCTCACCACCGTACTGCATCATCCCGTGTGGCTCACCACCATGCGGCATCACCGGGCCGTCGTCCACCTCCCAAGCAATATTAGTACACGGTATGCTCACGCGCCACGCCATGGACACAGGAGCGTATGGCGTGCACGACCCACCCGTCCTGCGACATGTCCACACACGGCGAGCCGCCATAATCGCTCTCCTTTCCCATGGTTGGCCGGATCGACCAACATATGTGAATTCAACCACACAGTGACTTGCACATGTCCATGGTTCACCGCTGCTGCTGCTAATGATGAGGATGCCGCTTCGTCGCTGCTGGTGCTGCCAGGTGCGCCACATCACCTTCTGCCCTGCTGGCTCGTCCTACACGCTCGCCGCCACCGGCCTCGGCGCAGGCGCATCGCTGGTGCACCTGTGGGACACGCGGTGGGTCGCACACTCATTGCATGACGCAATCCAGGATAGGATGAGACAAGCGGTGCAAGCGAACAGGAACGCTTCCTGTGCTGCCTGTCATGTGGTCTGGGTGCCGGTCTTAGTGTCTATATGCTACAGGACTAGTACGAGTATGAGCGTCCCCTGCATCTTGCTGCATCCTGCAACGGTCCCGGTAGGATCGTGAGTGGAACCTAGATGCGGTCCCGCCAGGGTCGCAAGGCGCACATGCTGACATGCAGTCCTTCCACATGCCGGGTCTTTCCTCACTTCTCAGGCACCTGATTGTGCTGCGTTCACATATCGTCATATTGACGTTCACACATTCTCGCCTGGTCGCCATCTAGGGGGCTTTGGGCCAAACTGCTCCTTCAATCAACAAATCATATTGCCATACTGGCAATGTTGCTGCATGGCAGGCGGAGCTCCACTCCCACTGCACGCCTGACGGTGCCAAGCACATCATCGTCATCGTCACGGGCACCATCAGCCAGCGGGCCATTCGTCGGGCTGGGCGGCGGCGCTTTTGGCAGCCTCGGCAGCAGCAGCGGCAGCGGCGGCGGGTGTCTGCAGGGGCAGCTGTGCGTGGCGCCGGAGGTGTGCCCGGATGGTGTGACGCTGATGGGCCTGACGGACGATCTAAAGGTGAGGCGGCGGTGGCTAGTTGACGGCCGGCAGTGGTGCATTCCCAGGTAGCAATGTTGATTACAGCAGCACACTTGAGATAATACGGTTATGTTCACATGCGTTACCGTATGTTATGTTGCATTGGGTTTGGCGAAGGTCAGGACTCATAATGTCTGGTGAAGGTCCCTGGGTGTAGGGCTGAATGGTTGCAGCAGCATCGCCACTCTCTTAGCGTTATATGGGTTCTGTAGGTTCTGGGGCATCTTGCGCATTGACGTCGCGGCTACAGTAGGCAGGCAGGGCACCAACATGAAAATGGCGCGTTACGTGGGTGCCAGTGCTGAATGACACCAGTGGCACAGCCAATGCTCTCGCCTGATCGATGACTGTCACGCGACCCACCGGCAAGACACCTTCCCTTCTTTTGCTGCCCTGCCGGCAGCTGGTGCTGTGGGACATTCGCTGCACCAGCGGCGGCGCCGGCGGCGCTGTGCTGTCTCTGTGCGGCGGCGGACTGTACCAGCACGCGCTGCTGGGGCTGCGAGACGTGCGCGGGGCGCTGTCGGCGGCGCTGGTGGAGGCTGCCGTGCCGCCCGGCGGCCCTGCCTCCGGTGCTGGGCTGGATGGTGAGGCGATTGCACACCGGTATCTCAAACATCTGCGTCGCTGCTGCACCCCATCCTCATCACACTGTGTTGTCACTGCGGCACAGGCTTTGGTTTCCATAGTAAAAAATAAATTCTGTGTAAAGCTTCAATGATGCACAGTTTCTGGGCTGGTGTGTGCGTCTGCAGGCGAGGCGACGCCGCTCCCGGGTCTGTTCAGTCGTGGCAACTCGCTGCCTGCCGCCAACTGGATGGGCCTCCACCCCCTGGACCCCACGCAGCTGGCGGTGCTGCTGCATGTGAGGCGCAGCCGTACCCCGCCGCAATCACATGCTTGCGGTCATTGTCCCCCTGTGTGTGGTTTGCTGATTGGTTTGAGGGGGGGTGAGGCGGGTGTGAGATGGCATGCAGGCATGCAGGGAAAGGAGTTGCTGTAAGGCCGAGTGCCTTGCATGCATGTAAATAGACCTGCCTTGCATACAAACCTGCTGCTCGGTGGCTTGCATGTTCACACATCTGACGCTCAGTGGCGATGATCTGTGCGCTCAAGCAGAGAGCGCGGCCACTGCATTTGTTATGCAGCGCTTTGATGCAGAGCCTCACTGCGTTTGCACAGAACTGTATGCCTCTACCACTCCAGCAGTGATCAAGAGCACAGTGCGCACAATTCTAACCGCTATCAGTGTGTTCACGGTGACGCATCGCTCTGCACCTTCGCCTTGGCAGGTTTTGCACCCGCTCGCAGACGAAGGTGGGCTTGCCTCTCCATTTGCACCTATGTTTATTCCCACTCGTCCCACTCTTGTTGCAGGACGGTACCGCAGCCGTGTACTCCCTCGTGAGCGGTACGGTCTCACACTTCCGCCCGCCCCCTCGCGCCTACTTCAACCCCCGCCACACCGTGACCCACTACCAGGCGCACGCGTTCTCGCCCACAACATTTCACTACTCATCGCAACGCACAGCAGCGGCTTGGTCCCCTGATGGCCACTCCCTGTGGTTGCCGTCGCCTCACATCACAGTGGTGGACCCCGCCTGGCCTGCTACAATCAGCCCCCAGGACAGCAGCGCTGTCAACAGCAACAACAACCGCGGTAGCGCTGATGAGGACAACGAGGGCCGGGCAGAGCCGTCAAGCGACAACGAGCACGATAACAACGCCGGGCCTCCGTCGTCGTCATTCCCACAACGTCCCTCGCACGGCACTGCCGGGGGCGGGCAAGGCGTGCCCCGCCCTCTGGGCATTTCGCTGGCGCGGCAGCACGCAGGGGAGGTGTCAGGGTTCGGTGGCAGTCGTAAGGACGGTGGGACGCAAGCAGGACAGCAGCAGCAGCTGCTAGGGCCCACACTGTGCTCGCTGCTTGAGGGTCCCGGGCTGGCGGTGGTTGATTTCGGAGCTGGCTGCAGGTGCGCCGCTCATGCTGGCCGGCTGCTGCTGTTGCCTGGTCCCCCGCGCGCATGTGTGCATTGCTCCAGATCGTGTGAGAGGGCACCCTACGCATGCCGATGGGATAGCGTTGCAACATTAAACGACTGATGCATGCTTTTTGCAGTGCTCAGCAATGTGGCTCAGCACCACAGTGGTGACTGCCCCTTGCCACAAAACTAGGCGCAGCAAGCACTGGGCCGATGCATGTGAGCAGTGTTTTGCTCCCTCGGAGCC
>BDDA01000988.1:19144-41625 GCA_001662385.1 Chlamydomonas asymmetrica | reverse complement strand
TGTTGGGCATGGGCTCCCATGCATGCATGCATGCTTGCATGGAGGTCTCCCGCTCTTGGTAACAAGGGCGCCACACTGTAACCAATCAGATCAGATCATCAGGGGCGACGGTCGCGGCCACATCGCCTGTGGACGGCCCTGCACGAGGAGCAGCGGCGGCAGCATCGCCGCCCACATTGCAAGGTCTGCCCACGCCGCCTGAGAGCGTTCCGGCCGCCGCGGCCGCCGCATCCGCTGCAGCACGCTCACGCAAGCGCTTGACGTGGTCCGCCGCGACTGCGCCACGGAACGCGGGGCTCGCCGTGCTCATCCAAAGCGAGTACTCCACTGCAGTCATGTGCAGATAGACATTCTCGTGCCGCAGCATGGAGGCCAGCGCACCCAGCCAGCCGTGACGAAGCAGCGCCGCCAACCCCGCAGGCGACACAACCTCGAACGTGCCCCGATGCAAGGCCTCATACTTGAGGAGAGTCATCATTGAGATTGCCATTGCCACGCTGCGACGTGTGCGATGCAGCATGTCAGGAGTGTTGTCTGTGTAGTCACCGTCTGTTCCTTTGCACGGCCGCACATCAAATGCATGGCGGCTGTCTGGCGAAACGAGGGGCGAGATTTGAGGCAGGAGCCAGTCGGTGACTGGCTTGGCGATGCTTGGGTTGAGCGTGAGGAACAGCATAGCCGCAATGTCCACCAGCGTGTGAAGAACCTGCAGCCCTGGCAGCAGCGGGGTCAGGTCCATCCCCTTGACAAGGTCGATCATGGCCGCCGTGTCGTCAAGCTGCACCGGCGATTCACAACTACTGGCCTCTGCAGCGACCGTCGGGCCAAACGCGTTGGAGGTGGAGCACGCATCTTCGACGAGCGATGCCAGGAAGGCAAGCGCCTGGCCGTAGGCAGCACTGCGCTGAGACGCATCATAGGGGCTGTTGGCAAACATGTCGGCGAGGGAGGGGCAGGCCTTGGCCAGTTCCTGCGCAACGGATAAGCCACATGCGCAACCGGTCTGTTGCAGCCAACGCCTCTCTCTGCTGCACTGATATGACACTCAAGCCCCTGGCTGGCGTGTGTGATCGCTCAGCCCGCAGCTGTACAGCACCCTGCTGACTACTTGCACACCAGCAGTGATGACGCCTGTGAATCACCAACATTCAAATGCTCCATTGCCATTTGATAACCAGCGCCTGGACAACGCATTGACTGCATGCATGCGTGCACGTGACGTGGGTGTCCGGGGGGTGGCGGGGGCGGGTACTTCCAGCTTACAGTACCGATATGCATTGCAGCACTGTGCATTTCTTTGGAATTGCCAGTTTGCCACCCACAAAATGCTACCAGGCGGCGATGTGGGTCACACACATGCCTATGATGACCTACTGCCAGATGCTTGACGTACGATAGCCTCTCTCATCCGCTCCGTCCCCAACCACTCAGTCCAAGCTTCAAGCACTGGAAGACGCTTACTGATGTACTCACTGTCGCAGACTGCAGCGCCTGCAGTACACGCCGGGCGACCAACCGAGCGCTTGACGGTGAGTGCGCCACCTCTGCATGGAGCTCTTCAAGGCGGTGCATCAGGAGCCTCAGGACCGCGCAACACACGCCAATAAGCAGGGCGTCGCCTCGCAGGACGCACTGCAAGCACAAATCAAGCAAGCATGAGCCAGCCAGTCCACTTGCTTGCCTCGTGCCTGGTAGGTCTGGCATGCAACCAGGCTCAAGTCGTCAACGTATACGAACTCATGGCCAATAGCCACCGGGTGCTGCGTTGCACTCAGAGCAGAGCTTATCAAGGTATGCGCTGCTCATGACCATGGCTTCAGCAACAATCAGCGGCGACACGAGTGTTGCAGTCACAATCCTGGGTAACGATTGGCTGGGTTGGGTATGGTGCCTGAAAAGGGTTGACCCAATAAGCCAGTCATATGCAGTGAACCGTGCACATGCAAGCAAAGGGTTGGGGCTGCACCGTGGGGCTGCACTCAGTTCTGTCAACCGATCATACAGCAGACGACGTGTCAGTTCACCCCTACTAATGCTGCTATACTCACCAATTTAATTGCCCTATCGCAGAGTTCTGGTGAAAAGCGCAGCGGGTCTTGCCGCAACAGTTCCACAACAAGGTCAAGAGTGCGCACCAAAGCCACGACCGGCAGCTCTGGGTACTTTGGGAGCTGAGCAACGTCCTGTCGCTCAGCTTTGCTGATGAAATGCTGCACCAGCGCGTCAAACACCTTCCCATTTCCACAGTCCAGTAGCGCTTGGAACGCGATGTCAGACACGCCAGGCTGCTGAGAGTTGCAGACCAGCGTCCACACCACCTTGAGCGCGGCCAGCTCTGCTCTGTGGTGCTCCTGTCGCACAGCCTCAGAGGCTCCAGGCTCAACCTTCCTCACGATCATCTCTGCCAGTGCTGGAACAAGCTCTTTCACCTCTGTCACGTTCACTGCTGCACCCTGCTGGCAAACTGCTGCATGGACTGCGCAAACAGCTGAGTGTCGTGTTGTCCAAGCTGACGCAGAGAGGTCTGCTGCCGCCTTTGTGAAGTCCATTCCTGCACAAGACATGAGGCTGCACCAACTTGACCATAACCTGAACAACACAATGTTGTGTTCAGCGGACGCCGCCCGAGTGCTCTGATCCGACTGCCAGACGACAGTCCAACCAGCAGCTGTTCCCAGGGCCTCGCAACAACAGTAAAGCAGGAATTGTAGTCTATGCCCTGTTGATTGTTGAGACATGCCCAAAAGCCTACAGCCTGCAACTAGGCTGCACGGCTCATATCTGATAGTTAGACAGTGGCCCGGGAATGCTCCAAGGGTCCGACATATGCAAACGCCAATATCACAATGGCCTCCGGCTGAGCATCGACTAGCGTTCACCTTTCATTCTTGTGGTTACCAGCAGTGGTTTTAATAGTTTCAAGCCGCTAGACAACGATGTACACGGTCCGAGTTTGGGCGCGGAGGTGCGGCACGCTTGTGAGCACAAGAGGACACGTATGGTCAGCTGTTTGCTGACAGTGCTCGCTGAATTGCTCATGCAGCGCTGGCTGCTGTTACGGCACTGCGTGGTTTCCGCGGTTGTGGTCCAACGCGCCTCCTGGCGGCACGCAGGCATGCAGTAGCGCACACGCTCGCAGCGCTGCGCCGGCTGCAACTTGACGAAGCAGCTGGGCATCGTGCCGCACTGTATGCAGTGCCGGTCTGCTAGGTCTGGCGTCCTGTGATTATGGATCATCGTTCATGAATCACGCCACTGCAGGGTGTATGTACTACAAGTGCACAAACACTGATGATACGATGTGGATGGGTCACGCCAGCAGTGGGGTGACGGGGAACCGGCAACATGACACTGCCACTGTAAGGCGCTCACATGCATGATTGAGTGCATGCATGCACGCGTGCATGTGCATAAACGTGCCTAGCAGGCGATGGCCAGCGATGCATGGGTTGGTCACATTCCGAGCACGGTCTGATGCTTGCGGCGGTGCTCTATCGATGCCTGGGAGTCTGAATGCTTAGCGCGGTCGCAACAGTGCGTGGAGACTGGTCAATCAAGCGTACACTACACGGGGTGGAATGTAGATAGGGAGCATGTGCGGCCGGTGGCGCAAGCTGGGGCATGGCACGGCGTAAACTGGGAGGGACAAGCAGCAACATTGGCATCGGGTCAAGGGCGGGCATGCATGCTTGAGCAATCGTAGCGGACATGACTGTCAAATGTGCTGCATATGCTTTAGTGCTGCTTACAAGCACATGTAGGCACACATCACCCAGGCAAGTTACGCAACACGATGCATCCATCCACTGATGACCTGTGAGGTGAGGCCAATGGGTTGTGAAGTCAACAGATGAATAGACCGATCAATAATGCTGTGCATCGAGAATCAGAAAGAATCTGGCAAACAAAGCTTGCCATAGGACAGATCGTACATCAGGTGTGCATGCTGTAGCACCTTCAATCCCTTGCTTTCCCAGCAACTTGGTGAACAATGTACAGGGTGATGTGTTGCATTGCATAGCGGTGCTTGGACGCCGAGCGGCGCTGAGCAGGCCTAACACGTGCGCGTTGCTACACGTGCTGCTGCGGGGCTTGCTGCTGCGTCTGCTGAGCCCGAGCGCACTCGTGCTTGTGGCCTGCCTTCCAGTGCGCCTTCTGGCATGCTGGCCCGCAGTAGCGCACACGCTCGCAGCCGGCGCAGAGCTGCAGCTTGACACCATTTCCGGGCAGCGCACCGCAGTGCGCGCATTGGCGGTCTGCTGCCGCCGCTGCTGCTGTTGGCTCTGCGACCTCAGGTGATGCCTGCTCAGCTGGCGCTGGCGTCATGGCAGCATCTGCAGCATCATCCCTGTTGTTTGGCCCTGCCTGTGCCTCTGGCGGCGGCTGCAAGCACCCGTTGGCAGCGACAGTGGCTTCTGAGTAGATAGCGACTGTGCCAACAACGGGACGAGGACCAGCCCCCTCAAGCAGCGGCGCTGCTGACCGCAGCTCAGGCAACACCTCAGGCAATACAACTGGTTGAGGGCTGCCAGCGTCGCTGCTGCCTGCAGTGGCCATGCTGGCAGCAGCGGGTACAACGCCGAGGGCGACCTCTGCTGTCATGGCGGCAGGAGCAGCAGAGGGCGCCGCCTGGTCATCGCCAGCAACAGCAGAGAGCGGCTCCGCTGCCTGCACGCCCCCAGCAGCTGAGGCCGCGCCTCCGCTGCCATCCAGTGCTACTGCGTCATGGCCTGCCCGCTGTTGCGTCGCCACATGCTGTTCATATAGGGCAAGGAATTTGAGCGGGTTTTCCAGCACCTCACGTGCCAAGCTTATGCACAGCTCAGCATGCTCGGCGCTTGCATTGTAAAACTGAACCTGTGCATGAAAAAAACTGGCTTGGAGTTCCGAAACAACGGCGTCCTCCTGTTCAAGCTGCAGCGCCAATAAACCAGCGGCCGGGTCGTTTGTTGTCGCGATGAGATGCAGCTGCAGCTGACGGCACCGCGTCTCAGCCTGCACCGCCGCCGCCCGTTGTGCCGCAGCCTCGGCGCGAGCCCCCGCCTCTTGAGCACGGTACTGCTCTGCGCTAGAGCGTGACTCGTTGAAATGCCGCTGTAGCTTCACTTTCAGCTGCTGCTCCAACGCAGCCTCCACGCCAAGCGACACCAGCGCCACTGATGCGGCGCCTGCACCAGATGGCTCAGCCGCCGCCACGGCCGCGGCCAGCGCTGCTACGGATGTGGGCGATGGTGGCTGCGCCGTGCTTGCATGCGGGCATTCACCAGGCACGGCTGTTGGCTGGAGGCATGCTGTCTGACTGGGCCCTGCGTCCGGCAGCCGCTGCTGCTGCTGCTGCTGCTGCGTGGTCCACACCTCATGAACGACCTCCCCATACCATAGGCTCAGCTGTGCCGAATCTGACTCTGCTACATCCAGCAAGGTATCTTGCACGTGACGCATCATCTCGGGCATTTTCTGCTCAAGCAGGGCCCTGCGCTTGCAGCGCTCGTCAAGCACCTGCGCTAGTTGCGCCGGGTGCTGCTGCTGCGACAGCGGCCCGGGCTGCTGTGTCGGCTGCTGCATGACGGCAGCTCGGTTGGCGGACGCAGCTAGCAGCGCCTGTGCATGAACAGGTGGGCAGGGCGGCAGCGCAGATTACAAGCAGAGGTTCAGCCACAACCCCACAGTACTCCAAGCATGCTTGCTATTGTGCAGGCTGTACCTGAGACACGTGCACATCCGTGCTTGGGCAAACGTCAAATGAGGGCGACTAGTCCATGGCATGGGATGCCGCTGGTAGAACTGCAGGAATTCACACATTTTGGGCTTGGGTTTTGCATGCCACGTATGCAAGCGTCCACCCCGACCCCAAAGCCCCAGGCCAAGCGCCCACCTGGATGCTGGGTCGCAGCTTCTCCAGCCACTGCGACATAAGGTGCCGCAGCGGCAGGAGGCCCGGCTTGGCGCTGGCGTGTGCGTCATACAGGCTGTACAGCCGCGTACCCGGCGTGCACCACGACTCCAGCGCCTCAAACAGCGACTCCTCGTGCGGGGAGCAGGGCTCTGCGCACACGCTGGCAGGCGCAGGTGGCGGGACACGGCTGGGGAGGCAAGACGCCACCGCTGCCGCAATGTCAGCCCTTGCTGCCACGCTCACCGCAACCTCAGCGGCGACGGGGGCGGCAGATTCGCCTGTGGACGGACCTGCCACAGCAGCGGCGGCAACAGCATTGCCGCCCACATTGCATTCCCCGCCCTCGCCGCCTGAGAGTGTTCCGGTCGTCGCGGCCGCCGCATCCGCCGCCGCACGCTCACGCACGCGCTTGACGTGGTCCGCCGCGACTGCGCCACGGAACGCGGGGCTCGCCGCGCTCATCCAAAGCGAGTACATGACTGCGGTCTGGTGCAGCTGGACATTCTCGTGCCGCAGCATCGATGACAGCGCGCTCAGCCAGCCGTGGCGAAGCAGCGCCGTCAAATTCGCCGGCGACATGAGTTCAAACGTGCCTAGGTGCCCATCCTCGTACTTGAGTAGCGTTGTCATTGAGAGAGCCATTATCACGCTGCGGCGCACATGATGCGGCATGCTAGGAAGGTTGTCTGCGCAGGCGCTGTCAAATTGTTCGCACGGCCGCTCATCAAATGCATAGCGGCTGCCTGGTGAAACGAGGTGCAGGATTTGGGGCAGGAGCCAGTCGGTGACTGGCTTGGTGATGCTGGGGTTGAGCGTGAGGAACGGCACAAGCGCCACGTCCGCCAGCGTGTGAAGAAGCTGCAGCCCTAGCAGCAGCGGGGTCAGGTCCATGCCCTTGACCAACTTGATCAAGTCCAGCGAGTCCAGTGCGTCCTGTGCCTTGGCTTCACTACCGCTGGCCGCTGCAGAGGCCGTCGGGTCAAGCAGGAGGGAACAGAAACACGCATCTTCGACAAGCGATGCCAGGAAGGCAAGCGCCTGGCCGTAGGCAGTACTGCGCTGAGACGCGCCATAGCAGCTGTCGGCAAACATGTCGGCGAGTGAGGGGCAGGCCTTGGCCAGTACCTGCGCAACGCAACCCATCCGCCAGCAGGTGTGCAGTCGCTCTGTTGCAGCGCGTCGGCAGTGCTAACGCGATAATAGTCAAGTCCCTGGCGTGCGTGATCACTCAGCCTGCAGCTGCAGCTGGTGCAACCCTTTCCGGAATTTGCACACTGGCAGTGACGACATCTGCGATTTAGCGATATTCAAATGCTATGACACTTCCATTGGTAACCAGTGCCCAGAAAACGCATGACTGCATGTGTACACGTGATGTCGGTGCCAGGGGGGGGGGTGCTTCAAGCTTACACTAGCGGTATGCATTGCATGCACTGTGCATTTCTATGGTATCGCTGTCAACTTTGCCGGTTCGTCACCCATTAAATGCTACCAGGCGGCGATGTGGGTCACACGCATGCGGCATGCCCCAGCCGCGAACTGCCAGTTGACGCTATCTCCCTCACCCGCTGCCCAACCACTCATCCAAGCTTTAAACACTCAAACACTCAAACCTCAAACATCACTTAGTGAAATACTCACATTTGCGGACTGCAGCGCCTGCAGTGCATGTCGGGCGACCAAGCGAGCGCGTGACGGTGAGTGCGCCACCTGAGAGCCGAGCGTCTTAAGGCGCCGAATCAGGAGCCTCAGGAGCATGCAGCACTTGCCAATGACCATCCCATCGCCTCGCAGGACGCACTGCAAGCGCACACCAAGCAAGCATGAGCCAGTCATTCCACTTGCATGCCTCGTACCTGCCAGGTGATGGCCTGGCACGCAAAACAGTGTCAACTTACACGCTCTCATTGCCCATAGCCACTTTGTGCATGCATGGCACAGCTTATCGAGATGTTCTATGCACATAACCATCATAACGGCTTCAGTAACAATAAGCGATCCCGGCAACACGCATGTTGCAGCTTGTCACAACCATGGGTTGCAGGTAACGATTGGATGGGTTGGGTATGGTGCAGGCTGCTGGGGTGGGTTGACCTGTTCAGCCAGTCATACGCAACCAACCGTGCATTTGACAGCACAGGATTCGGGCTGCGCGCACAACAGCAGGCAATGTGTCACTTCGATGTGGCACTACTATACTCACCACTCTAATCAGCGTGTCGCAGAGTTCTGGTGAAAACCGCAGCGGGTCTTGCCTCAACGGTTCCATAAGAAGTTCAAGAGTGCGCACCAAAGCCACGCTGACAGGCAGCTCTGGGTACCCTGAGGGCTGAGCGCCGCGCTGTCGCTCGGCTTTGCTGATAAAATGCTGCGCCAGCTCGTCAAACACCTTTCCATTTTCACAGTCCAGCACAGCTCGGAACGCGATGTCAGACACGCCAGGCTGCTGAGAGCTGCAGGTCAACGACCACACCACCTGTAGAGCGGCCAGCTCTGCTCTGTGGTGCTCCTGCCGCAGAGCTTCAGAGGCTCCAGGCTCCAGGCTCCAGGCAATCAATCTGGCCAGTGCTGAAACAAGCTCTTCACCTGCTGTACTGTTGGCAGCCCAAACAGCTGCGTGCCGTGTTGTCCAAGCTGACGCACACAGGTCTGCTGCTGCCGTAGTGAAGTCCATTCCTGCACAAGACGGAGGCTGCACAACAGCGGACGCCGACAGCAAACTCCCCGAGACTGCCAGATGACAGTCAAACCAGCAGCTGCACCCAGGGCCTCGCTCGCAACGGAAGTAAACAAGGAATTGTAGCCTATGCCTGCTCACTGCTGAGACATGCCCAAAAGCCAGCACAGCCTGCAAACAACTGCGCGGCTCATATCCAGTGGCTCGGGATTGCTCGAAAGGGCCCACATTGACGTGTGCAAACGCGAATACTGCAACATGCCTTCAGCAAACCTGCATGCTGAGGACTGAACAGCGCGCACCTTCCATTCTTGTCGTCAACCACAGTGGTTTCAAGCGTGCTCGCAGCCGGCGCAGCGCTGCAGCTACTGCAGCTTGACGCCGCAGCCAGGCAGCGCTGATTTGCCACGGTCAGAGTCGCCCTGTAAATACGGATCATCGTGCATGGATTACAGCATGGTGTGCGATAATGCACAAACGCTGATGTGGGTCATGCAAAACATGCGGGGAAGGGGATTGACATGATGACACTGCCACAGCGCGATGACTGGGTGCATGAGATGAACGTTGCGATTGACTGCATGAATGGGTGCATGCATGCATACATGGAGGTATAGATGCTGCAGCTCCGTGCGTCCCTTTTGCATGCCCCTCACATGCACTCCGCAAGAGCACGCTGACGGAGGCAGCTGGCGACTGTGTCGGGTGGACGGATGAGCAGAGCGGGCGATGGCCACGGCGCTGCCCCTTGCGGCGGCGCTGATCGTCATGGGGCCAGGGGGGAAGGGGTGCAGGCGTGCAGCTGTGCTGGCATCCCGCAGGCAATGCAACAGTAGGATTAGGGGCGACTATGGAGGGCTGGCTGCACCCTGCTGGCCTGGAGGGCATGCAGCAGTATCTCCGGAAGGCGCTCAAGCAACCCACCGAGCGAGCGTGACATCTTGACACGGTATCCAGACTGACGTTACACCAAGCAGACCTCGCGGACAATGAGCTGTGGAGTAGGCGGCCCTAACCGGCCATGCTGTGTTGGGTGCATGCGCAGTGCATGCAGACGATTTTGTAATCATGTGTGTCACACCCGGCAGTTGGGAGTTTGGGACACACGAATCAATGTCAAGACACTGAACAAGTGAGGTTCACATGCGAATGGGTAAATGGGTGAGTTCTGTGTGCTTCAAGAGTCTCGCAGGTCATGGCAGCACACGTAAGCCAGCAACTAAGGTGTTCATTCACACAAGACGCACACAAGACACTTAAGGAGAGCCATAAGGAGAGCCATAAGCACACCTGCAGTACAAACTCAGAACTGGCTGGAGCAAGAGCGAGCAGCAGGGCATGGAGGCCACCCACAACGTATGCATGCGGCGAGCATGCAATAACGCGCGTGTCGCCATGAATGTGCACACACGCATGCATGGCCACTCCGGGGAAGAAAGGGCCTGGCACGCGTACAAAGACGCGTACCAGCGGCCGCAATGAGGACCATGAGAGGACCTGCTGGGGCAGGCCTGCTGGGAAACAACAGGTCATTTCATCACGGAAACACAACCAACAGCACGGCGCCGTGTCACGCAGGAGCACCTACCGCCTGACAGCAGCGGCAGGTGCAAACCGGCACGACGCAAAGCAAAACAAACAATGGCGACGACCCAACATCCAACAGGTCAGGATGCGTACATGTCACACGCCCATCCAGCAGGCTGCTACGCGGATGCAGGCCGCATGCAGGATGGCTGTGCGCGCACCGCAAGAAGGATTGCTTGCGCACGAATGCACGCGTGCCATGGCGTACGTGCGGTTATTGGTAGGTGTATGCACGTGCAGGCGCGATGCCACACGCTCTGTGAACACGCACGGCAAGCGCCTCGTATGCAATGCTGCTGTGGCCAACGGGAGGTCCAGCTTCGCATGCGCCGTATGTGAGAGCGCGCTGCAAGGGCTTATTATGAGGCACGTGAGGCAGCGTCAGCGCGTGACATGCAGGCCGTAGTGCATACAGTCGAGGGTGGTATTGCATGGTGAGAGTTGGGGGGGACCGGTCCAAGAGTCACAGCAGAACCTGTCAAGGCAAAACGTGTATGGGATCAATCCAGGATCAATCGGTTGCGGGACAGTAGGCACCAGAATGTTGTGGCGCCTCGTAAGGAAGGGTGACGATTAGACAGGTGCCATGGGCACTTGGATGCCACTCAGGTACTGAAGCATGCTTTGCCAATCGGCACAGCGGTACTGACGCAAGGACATCGTGATACCAAAGTTGGATTTTGTTCCATATCCCAACACATTAGTGATAGTAGAGATTCTCGGAATTCCGATGCAGAGAAACAGAATGCAGCGTGCGTGCCGGTATCGGCTACGCGGGAGCTAATCGGTGCGCTGAGTGCAACCAACTGGCCGCAGTGACCAGGAACAACAAACGCTGCAGGCCAAGGACGCACAGCAGCAGGTGCGTGCATGGTGTACGGGTAGGGGCATGCGGGACGACACCGTCTGCTGCCCGCATGCAACAGTGATCTGGTGCGCACACTGCAGTGCGCGCCACAACACTGTCGACGCCAAGCGCAACCAAACAGAAGGATTTAATTATCAAGCGGATGAAAATGTGAATGTTAATGGGACACTGAATGGGGATAGCAAAAAGGGATAGCCAAAGAATCCCTGATCTGCAAAGGAGAGGCCGCAAGGTGCTGGCTATCGTGGCACGGCCAACAGAATCAGCGCCCAGCGCAAGGTGTTGGCATAGCGAAATCAGCATGCCAGCAATGTACTGCTAATATAAGGCGCCACATGAGGGTGGATGCTGCTGGTCAAGCAATGCCTGTCAAGACACGAATCCCAGGGGTGGAATCCCACAAGCATGCAGCAGCGCTCGCTCCGTAACGCGCAGATGTTGTGGATCGCCAGGCCAGCAGGTGGGGGTGAGGTCGCTGCCGTGCACAGCTGCACTGCGTCACACATATGCACGCACTGCTGCACAGCTCACAGCAGCTGCATCTGCTTGAGTCCCGCCACCACACCATCCGCAACCTGCAAGCATGGAACGCAGTACAGTGGATGGTACGGTCGGAAAGGTGTATGTTGTTGCGTGCAGGCGGAAGCACCAAGCATGCATGTATTGCATGTGATGCCGTGGTGGTGGTGCAGGGCGAGGGCCATGCAAGAATGCGACAATATGCATGTCAGAGGTTTGACATGCGATTGACGAGTGCAGCGCCAAGCAAGCCATCAATGCCATCATGCCAGCGGGTGCATGTTCAGGGTGCATGCGGTAATCCAAAGTGAGGGCACATCGTGTGCTGCATACATTAAGGTGTGTGGTTGCTCTGGAAGCGATTGCCACATACCTGCATGCCGTCAGGGCCTGCTGCCTTGGGCGAGCGGTAGACGAGCTGCACGGCTGTGATAACCGATGGTGCTGTGGCTGCGATACCACAGCTGGCGACGGCGGTTGGCCATCGGTGCCATGAGGCTAGTGCAGCCGGTTGGAAGGTTTAAGCCTATGCTGGTTAGGGACGTTCCCATCATTTTGGGTGAGTTGCCTGCAGAGACACCCTGAATCCAGGACCCAGCTTCCAGCGCTGGGTTGAGGTTGAAGAAGTCATGTTGCCAGGACGGCGTCGCTGTCTCGGGGTGCACAATCACCAGGTTGTGGATGTTGCCCTGCAGCCCAAACACGAGCAGGTAGAGGTATTGCAGTGGTCAGCAGCTGATGTGTTTGCAATGCAGCAGCTGCCAGCACCCCGGGGAACGCAATGATTGACGCAATGCCAACGACCAGCAGGCGGCCGAGCGAGCATTGCGGGTGTTCTGCTGCCAAGGTCGGGACAGGTCATCATCAGCAAGACCTGTCCATGGCTGCCACCAGCAAGCACACACAGCATTATTATGGGGAGGCTACAAACAACGGAAGCCCACTATGTGTGCACTATCTAGTATGTTACGCTGACGCTCTTTCACCTGTGCATCCTTGCACAAGGGTTGGGCCTCATCCACCATCCATGATGCACCGTCCACCAAATACTTTGCCTGCAAGCCCAGGACAATGACAGCAGCAGGGTGTTATGGATGAACTATTTGTGCATGATAGAACACACACAGCAAAATTGCTTGGCGGGCTATCAGGTGAAGATGCCTGTCCAAGGATAAGGCTCTGCATAGGCTGAGGAGTAGTGAGGGCGGGAGACCAGGATGCAACGCACCAAGCTAGCGGGAGGGGCACACTTCGCGCACCTGGAACACGCACCCAGCTTCCAGGGTTTTCACGATTGTCCAGTGGTTGCCCTCGCGGACCAAGGGCGTCCCATCGGCAAACCCGTCCCACGAACCCTGCACAAATTGGAACGTGGGGTGGCTCTTTAGGGTTGAGAACGCAGTTGAACGGCGCAGAGTACTGGAATGTTGGCGTTTGAAGGCACGCTCCATTGGTCAGGACGGCTCACCTTTAGCACCACGGACTGCGCCCCAGGCGCAAGCGCCACAGGAAAGGCAAACTGCACAGTTGATGTGTTCTCCGAGCCGCTGGTGCTGCGCACGCCCGCTTGCTGCCAAACCTTCTCCAGCCCCAGCCAGGAGGAGTGCGGGGCCTCAAATGTGTCAGGAAGCTCCAAAACCGCCGGGCGGGGGCTCGTCAGTGACTGGCATACGAGCTTGCGGCGCTGTCCAATCCTAGCGCGACTAGATGGCGCACTGATCAGTGGACCAGCAGCGAGGAGGTCACTGCTGCTCCCTTTGCACGTCAGCGTTGCAGTCATGCACTGCCGACCGAACCACATTGTCAACGCTGCGGGTGGAACAGGAGGTCACCTGCTTTAAAACGTATAAGGGTTGAAATGATGCTGTGGGCTTGAGGCCTCTGCTATACACCTGAACCTTGACTCTCGGTTTCGGTTTCTCATCTTGATGCGTGCGCCCATCCAAAAACGCCGTAACCCCACTCCTTTACAGTCCCATCATGCCCAAGAACCATCAGTTACCGTCGTTCTCTGGCACCACAACTCCATAGCGCCACCCAGCAGGCAGAAACAGTGCTCGCCGGTGGGTCTTGTGAGGACCAAGTCGGCAACCTATTATCTTGAATTGAGAAGCAACCATCACACGAACTCGAGTTCGGGGCTGCTGGGGACTGTTCTGTCTGCACAACGCGCGCCAGCGGAATGTTCACCCCTGCAGCTGACGAGGCTTGTGACCGCGTAAATGCCAAGGAACGCACCAGCCAGTAAATATCAATTGCTGTGTGCTTGCCTATATCGCATATCAGTGCCTGCCAAGTCGTTCAATGTGCGCGCGATTAACTGAATTCGTCAGCACTCAGCAGCGTGCTCAACGCACAACACTCGCTTTTTTGCGGGTGAAAACGCTGCATCTCTGCATCTAGGTTCAGGTGACCAGCCACAGTGAGTCCCCGAGCTTTGAATGTTGGGGTTGTGTTTGTTGTGCGCTGTTCACTGTATGCCGCTTCCAAATCAAGTGACTAAAGCACTGCCGCTCCGCCGCCGTCAAAGCAACAGTGCGTCAAAACAGCAGAAACCTTTTGGGGAGTAAGTGGAGCTCACACGGCAGCTTTACCTTGAATTTGCTTGCTTGTCCATAAGGAACGCAACTTCCTGATGACGAGGACATCTCGACCACTCTTTGCATCGCTGAATGAGCTCATGGTGAGCTTCAGCGCCCGTAATCTTCAGCGCCCATCCAGGGTCAATTACAAAGGCAAGCAACGCCTTTCTGGTTATGGCCTCCCTTTCCAGCACTGCCATGGCAGGCTGAGTGTCGCTGATGCGGCCCCATGTATAATGCCGTGCAAGGGTCGAAGCGTGTCAGTGCGCGACAAGCGCCAGGCCAGCAGCGAGATGAAGGGCAAAGCCATCGTGCCACTGAGTGCAGCGGCTGTGCATGCCGCTCGCCATGCGGTTCGCGCCGTTGAGCGTACCACCCCACGGCTGCCGTTTGTCTGCTCACAAAGCGCATGCCAAGCGAGCAGCACCAGCCGGCCAGCACAACCCGTACGGGTCTCAAGTTTAAAATGCTGTGGGGGACAAGCGATTGAACCAGTGGCGTTGGTGCAGCTACGAATGCGTGTTGCCATACAAGCGTGGGAAGCTGCAACGCCAATAGTACCCTAACGAGGCGTGGTGCGCGGGGCACGGCCGCTGTTCGGCGCGGTCGTGCCCCAGCGCTGCCGAGCGCGCTCATCCATGACCGCCATGATGTGCTTGGCGATCAGCCCCAGCGCGATGCCCCCCACCAGCACCGCCACCCACAAAAGCCACGTCAGCAGCTTCTGCCGCAGCTCCTTGGCCTTGCGTTCCGCCTCGCGCCGCGCCGCCGCCGCCTCGCGCTCGGCGCGTGACGCGCCCTTGCCGCCCCCCGCGCGCCCCGTACCGCCCGTACCGCCCGTACCGCCTGTACCGCCTGCACTGCCGGTACCGCTGATGCTGCCTGTGCTGCTGACGCTTGCCTTGCCCTCTGCTGAACCCCCCAGGATGCTTGCAATCGTCCTCCTGATCAGGCCGCTCGCTCCTGCCGCTCCTGCTGAAGGCGCTGCTGCTGCTGTTGCTGCCGACAGCGCACCATTGGTTGGGCCGACAGCGGCGGCGGCAGCGCCCATCGTCGTAGAGGGCGAGCCACTGAGCGTTCCGCTGCTAGCCACGCCGCGCTTCGCGCCCGCGCCTGCGGCAGCGGCGGCGCACTCCCCGTCGCAGCGCAGCAAGCGCAGCTGCATGGTGGCGTCGTAGCCACGCGCCCCGCCGCGCGCTTTCGCGAGCTCCTCTTGGACCTTGGCGCAGGGCCACTTGGCTTTCAGGCGCCGGCACTCACAACGCACGCTCACTTCCTCTGCGCAGCGGGTCGCGCTCGTGCAGGGCCCCGCATGGCAGGCGTCCCTGCAGGGATGCGGGCAGTGCGGAAGCTGCCGGTGGCAGGGCTTCCCACAGCACATCACGTCCTCCCCCGCTTGCTGTGCTGTTGCCGTCGCTGCTGCTGCTGACCCTGTCGCCTGCTGCTGCTGCTGTTTGCGGAGGTTCGCGGCCTCGAGCACATGGCACGCCAGCTGCAGCGACGTCTTGCCGCAGTTGCAGGCGGCGCGTACCGCCACCTCGCAGCGCGGGCACTCGCCACCGTGGCACAGTAACGTGCATGCATGCTGGCAAGACCGCGGCTGCTCGCAGCGCCGTTTGCATTGCTGGCACGGCGTTGCCGGCGTTGAGCCGATCCCCCGGCTCCGAAGGTCTGCTGAAGATCCCGAGATCCGATCTGGGTTATGCTGATCTGGGTCACCCTGATGTGGGTCAGGCCCGTGCTGCCCCTGCTGGCCACCAGGATTTGGCGCCACTTTGTGGCACGGCAGCACGCAGGTGTGGCGCCCGCACGCTAGCCATGCTCCACACGGCCGCCCACAGCTGAAATCCCGTACCTCGCTGCATGGCACCGAAACCACACTGTGTTGTCCTAGGCAGGGCAGGTCCAGCGGTACAGGACAGGGAGGGCAGGGCGTGGGAGACTCGCCCGCAAACGCCGCAAGCGCTACGGCTGCTTCCCGTGCCGGCCCTGCTGCGGCCGGCTCTGGCTCCGGAACCGCGGCTGCAGCTCCGGCGCTGTCAACCGAGACCAGGGGTGTCTTAGGAGGAAGCGGAGGGGTGTATGGTGGGATGGGTTGCGGCTGCGGGTCGTGGCAGCGCGCTGAGCTGCAGGCGTGGCCGCACGGCAGGCGTGTACCGCACGAAACCGTGCACGGTGGGCACGGCCCAAAATGGCAGCGGTGGTGGTGGTGCTGCGGCGCCGCTGCGTTCGCCGAAGCGCTGCCTGCGTTGCTGCTGAGAGCTGCGCTGGCTGCTGCTGCGGCAGCCTTCGCAGAAGGCCCTGACGGCGCTGACGCGTGAGCGGACGCTGACAGGTCATGCTGACGAGGCGGAGGTGGAGGTGGTTGTATCACGGGCTGTGTGCCGGCAAAGGCGGCTGCGCCGGATCGGTGGCGGCAGAGCTGCGGGACGGGGCAGGCGTGGTGGCAGCGCGGCGGCAACGCACGCGTCTGTGCGCCGCAAGGCAGCATGACCGACGTGCGCCCACACGCGCAGGCGATGGTGACCGTCAGCGGGCATGGCCTGTATCACCACCAGTGGCACAGGCAGGCAGGCGTACATGGCGCCCTCAAGTCAAGATATGCATTCCAAGTGTCAGCACTCAACGCCGTCACGATTGCCGCGTGTGCGTCATGCGCTCATGCAAGCTCTGCCGCCTCAGGCACCTCCAGTAAGGCGAACGATGGCAATCAACACCTTAGTGTCATACCGTGGTGTCATACACTCGCTCACACAACAACGCATGGTAAGTGTGTCAAATGCAACAAAATTGTATCAACCACGAGCACCCTCCCACCTGCAGTTCCCGCTGTGGCACGGCGCCGGGCACTTGTGCGTGCCACACTTGAGGCGCCGCCCGCACACCTCCTCGCACGGCGGGCAGCTCGTGCCGTCGCAGCAGCGCCGCTTGCACGGGTGGCGCCCGCACGCGCGCAGCTCGGTGCAGCGCCGCTCGCATGCATACTCCTGGTGGCACAGCATCTGCTTGCTGCTGCGCCCGCACCTGTAGCACCGCGCACGAAAGGGAACCAACGTCAGAAGAACACGACGCACACCAGCACTCGTTGGCGCTTGGTGCGGGGACAGCTAGTGACTGCCTGAACCGCCTCCCTTATATGCTGACCTGCGTCCCCCAGTCCTGTACCTCCCCTCTTCCACGCATTAACTGGCTGCGTTCAGCCGCCTTTCCGGGCTTGCAGGGCAATGCCCGGCCTCTGGCAAACCACTCCACAGCGTAAAGCAGAGGAAAGGCAGCCCCACTGGCTCTGTGGCGTTTCGGTGTTGACGCCAGCAGTGCGTATGAATTACTGAATGCTTGGTATGATGCCAACAGACTGAACGACATTGACTCAACTGTAGTACAACTGTCGTCGCCGTGACCAGAGACAACAATGCTCACATTGCAGTTATGCGACAGTCGCCGCCGTGTCAAGTCTATGCATAGGATGGCATAGACACCGGATGGGCATCGTCCGCTTTCCCCTTCTCCTCTCCTCTTTCCCCTCTCCCCGCCACCCGCACCTGCACTCCTTAAGCACCGGAGCGCGGCACGTCTTGGTGCAGTCCCCGTGGTGGCAGCGCTCCGTGCAGCGGTGCAGCCCGCACGCCAGCAGCTTGCCGCAGGTGCCGCCGCAGGGCGCCGCCTTCTCGGTGCACGCAAGGTCCGGGTAAACCAGCTTGCCGCACGGGCAAGTGCGCTCGCCCTCAAAGGGGCACGCCCCGCACTGACCGGGCGGGTGGCACACCTGCGCAACGCCCGGAGGGGGCAGGGGGATGACAGAATGCCGAGCCAGCACATGATGTCACAGACAGTATGCCAGCTGGAGCTGTGAGGATGCAGGTACATGATAAGGGGCAGAGACACGGCTCAAACGAAACCAGCAGACGAGGCGTCAGTGTGCCAAGTGCACAAGAATCACGTTGAGGCCAGCCCAGTCAACCAGACAACATGATGGAAAACCAAACAGCATGCAGAGGACGGAGGAGCATGCATACATGGCGTACCCATGCAAGAGCATGCATGAGCATGCATGCATGGCGTACCCATGCATGAGCAGCCCCCTCCAGATCAGCTGCAGCGCGTACAATGCCATCCATTCCCCGCCCTCCCGCTTGAGCATGTGTCGCGTCTCCAAACCCCGCTCGAGGGCAGCCCTATGAACGTATGGCTGGCTGACCGAGCGCAAACAACAACACCAAATGCATTCCAGCCTCCCAACGCTGCTCACCTTCTCGCACGTGTGGCTGCCGCAGGCCAGGCGCTTGCCGCACACGCGTGCGCACTGGTAGTCGCACCCACTGCAGGCGGCGACCCGCGACTCCGCGCCGCAGCGGCAGCTGTACTGCGCCTGCTGGCGGCACTCCCCACATGCACCCGGGTGGCACGGGTCCGGACACCTGCACAGCGGCATACATGCCATACGCGCGAAAATCAATTGAACAGGGCGGCGTTGCGCTGTGCTGCGCACACTGTGGCAGCCATGCGCGGCTCGTCGCTGCGCCATGCAGGTACCGTAATCAACATTGCAATGCAGTACCCGGACGTTGCTCCAAGATACTGCCGCCATATGTGCTGAACGGCACCAAAGCTGCTGACGGGCCATATGAGTATGTCCAGGTCGGTGAGCCTTTGCTGGTGTCCTGGTGCCCATGTGCCACGAGCACGAGCCGACGGCCGACATGCTGCTGATGAAACCTGCGTGCGTGCGATGGAAGGCCGCCCCGTTTGGGTCACATGCATGTGTGCAGGAGGGAAGGAGGCACACACGCTTGCATCCACGTCGTCACCCTCAGGTGCAGTTTCCAGCCTCACGCATACGCACACTTCATGGCCCCACGGGAAGCACATCGCATGGCCCAACGGGAAGTAAACCTTCTGAACACACCCTTGCAAATTAAACTCGTACATGCACAGCCATGCACGCAACCCCCCCTTCAACCCCCCACACACATACCTGTGGCCGCATGCCAGCTTCTTGCCGCAAGCCTCCCCGCAGCTGTACTGGTGCTGCCCGCAGCGCCGCTTGGCGTGCAGCCGCCCGCAGTGGCAGGCCGCGTCAACCACCAGCGGGCAGGGCGGGCAAGGCCCCGGGTGGCACAGCAGCAGGCACGCGTGGCTGCACCCGCCCCTGCCGCTGGCGCTGCGGCTGTCGATGTCGCCGCCCTGGCTGGCACTGCCGCTGCCAGCGCTACCTAGCAGCTTGCCGCAGATCTCGCCGCATGTGTGCGGCGCAATCCAGGGGTCGTGGATTGGATCCTGTAGAGCCCGCCCAACACAGCATTTCTGGGTCGGTCACTTGACAAGCGCAGCAGACCCAACAGGCACAATCAAGCGCTGTCAAAGCCAGGCACCTGTGAAGCATGGAACGCTGCATCTACGGTATGCAAGACGGATGCAGCCTCACTGGCTCTGTGGCCATCAGGTGACCATTACGTGTGAAGCAAGGCAGCCTTTGTGGCTATGCGGCCATGTAGTGTGTGAAGATGCCAGCACGGACACAGCCTGCAGGCCGTGCAGACGAAGCACCCCCACCATCACCCACACGCTCGCACACACACATCGCAACACCCCCTGGGTTCAACCCCTATGGGGGGCACGCTCACCTGGACCTTCCCGCAGAAGCATGAGTATGTGGAGGGGATGCAGGAGCCCGGGTATGTGGCGCGGCACTTGGGGCACGCCCAACCTGCTTCCAGCTTGACCTGATCAGGGGAGAGGGGGTGAGGGGTGGAATGACTACATGAGGAGTGCAGGGGTGAAGGTGTTGTGCAAGGGTGAGGGGTTGAGCTGGGGGGTGAGGGGGTGGAGAATGAGCACTGTTGCTGGCCATATGGAGGCAATGCAGCACGCTGGTGGTGTCCATGGATGGTCTTTGTAGGGCAATAACATGGGGGTTTGCAAGGGAAGAAACCTGCGTGCACTGTACGTGATGCTAACTCACGCCGTTCGCGCTGCAAAACAGCCAATGCCTCTGCCAGGCAACTTTGGCAGGCCATAGAATGGTCAACCCGCTGGGCGTCGACCACTCACGCACACACACACACAAACGCATGATAGCCAAGTAGGCATTTGGAAAGGAGCGATGAACATGCGTTTCCCCTGTTGGTGACGAACACGCTGACGATTTGACCGTGCATCGGAATGTGAGCGGTGCGCATGGCTGCTGGCAGTGGCGTCATGCCCTGGTAATCAATGCGCTCAAAGGAGCATCTGCGCCCAACGGAATTGTGCCTCACACCATAGGAATGCTCAAGCGAGGGGGACGCACTGCGCATGTGACAACCATGTGCACGTAGAGCAAGGTAGAGCCAAATGCGCTATCAGCATCGCAAGGCATGGGTCAGCAGCCGTGTGCAACATGCACAGGTTGATTTGGGTCATGCACATCTCAGTCCCTCCCAATGCCCGTGCTCCATGCACACCACCGCATTCCCCATTCCCCTTCTGGATCCTCACCACACATAACATGCGCTATGGTTTCAATCAATGCAACACTTCTCTGTCCTGACGTCTCTGCCCCGTACAAAGCCAACACGTTGAGATTGCCAGGTGTCGCCCACCATCGACAGCCCCGCAAACCGCACCTGTGCTGCTACAGCGGCAGTGGGGAACGACGCCAAGCGTGCTGACGCCTTGGCGACAGCGGCATCCAACTGACTGCGCGCCCACTCCTGCAGACAGGCAACACGCCAAGTCAACACAACTAGGTGACTTTGGTGTTGCGCGGATGAGGATATGTTCATATGTACTACCGGTAGTGCCGCGCGTGCACAACCCGTTGCGGTGACTACCAGCATGTCAACCAGTGTCGTGACCTTTGCAATTTTCCCTGAAAAGCTCCTGCAAGCTGTGCGTTCTAAAGTCGTGACATACGCAGGCCACGTGGCGCACGGCCTTCCTAGGTACACCTCACAACGAAGGGTATGTTCAAACCTCAAGTGCTCCCAACACACCTGGATGCACGGCAGGTGCAGCACGGCAAAGCACCCCCGGTCGCAGTGCCACACTGCCTCCGTGGGTTTGATTGCGCCCAGGCAAACCAGGCAGCAGCTGTTGTCTGCTGCGCTGGAGCTTAGGTACTCGCGCACCCTGGCCACACCAGCGTTAAACACCTGGTCATCCCTGCAAGCAAAGTGACAAGTGCATCGGACTGAGTGCAGTCAGTCTAGTCACACTAGCAACGGGTTAACGCGTTCATGGCGACGACATATGACAGCAGGTGTGAGGTGTCACAACGTGGCCAATTTGCCCGCTTGGCGAGCGTAACAGCAGTGGGTTGTGTTGCAGACGCATGCAAGCCCAACAGCATCGATGGGCCTTACAAGTAAGGTCAGCAGCGACGTGCAAGTGCGCCTTCTTATCGTGCAGACGCGACTCACCGGCTGACCTCCACACCGACAAGCGCCTCGTTGTACTTGGCAAAGAGCGCGCTGTGCAGGCGGCCAACCTGAACGAGGTGGAAAACACAACGTACAGTATATCTCATAATCCACAACCGCAGGCCAGTGAGCTATCCACCTGATGCGGTGTATGTTGGACACACACGGCGCCGATTTCGCTTCGTGCAGGGCCTCTAGCGCTCAACCCCCACCTGTTCCTCCTGTGGACTGTACTCCTCATCCGAACTGTTTGCAAGGACAACCCCTCTGACCAGGGTCGAAGCCACTCTCGGCATCCTTGCGCCCTGCACGATAAATTGATCTGCTGGGTATGGCTCCTACGCAGTGCAGCTTCACGATGAGCCTTCCTGAGAAGGCTTTGCCGGCAGATAGTCCTCAACGGGCAGTGTCTGCAAAGGCAAAAAAAACATCTCGGTTCAGGACAATACCTTGCGCGTTTAAGGGGGTAGCATTGGTTACCGCAGGCCGCAGCACACCCCACCCAAGCCACACTCACCACGTCTGGCTTCAGAATATAGTGCATCACCGACGCTCCTGCAAAGAGCGACCCAATAGCCACAACGTAGCCCTTCACGACATCAGCCACTCGCATCGTGCGTGTCGGCTGATACACGCGCTGCAGGTGACTGCACCACCGGTCGTCAGAGCAGTAGAGCAGATAAGTCGCCAAACGGTATTGTCCAGGCACACCGGCCCGTGTGTATGGCGACCAAGTCCTAAGCAAGTGTGCCATGCTGTAAGGCGTGCTGTCTGCATTTGCATGCATATTTGATTGATTGGATTACATGGTCAGGGCTGGGGCCCAGTGGGAGGCCAGCAACAGGCCGCGAAGGCCAGTGAGTGCATATGCTCACGATCTGCCGCACAGATGCAGGTCCTGTTATATCGACTTGCGCCCCGACCATTCTAACGGTCTAAACCAGACAGGTGA
>BDDA01000988.1:4425-18228 GCA_001662385.1 Chlamydomonas asymmetrica | reverse complement strand
CCCTCCAAAAAAAAAAAAAAAAAAAAAAAGATGCGGGACAGAGCATCAAGTGGAGCAACCGTCCGCTGGTGGGCCCATCACGGCCTGCAAGTGCAGCCCGGCACTCCAAATGCCTGGCAGCAGTCTCGGATCACGCTTGGTGCAGTACAAGTCTCACCTGAGCGATCGCCTGAGCTGCAGCCTGAGCTGCAGCCTGAGCTGCAGCCTGAGCTGCAGGCATGCTGACTGCCATGCCATGTTAGGTGAGGGGCAGGCCCTTGTACCTGCGTCAGCTATCCCTCCCTTCCACCCATGCCTATTCTGCCTATTCCACCCTCCGCACTCGCTGCCCCACGCACATGGCACAACTTCTGGGTACTGGGTGTTACACGGTCAGAATCCATAAATGGGAAATTCAGGTGAGAGCGATTGTGAATGACCGCCTTCCATGCGGAAGGAGTCGACGGGTATTGCATGTGCAGTGGGGGCGGGGATGCAGGCGAGACTCAGCAAGCTCCGTAACCCAAGGGTCACAGAATTACAGGCAAACAGCATATGTACACCGCATGCGGGTCACTGAGCCTGGCATGCATGCTGTATGCATGTGGCATTCTCAGCCTGGTTGCTCGCTCGCTGACAGGCGGGCAATGCAGGCAGCCCTGTGCTGTGCTCCCTGGTGTGGTGCGGAGTCGGCCTGCTGTGGAGGAGGTGCCAGCGCACCTCGGACGTTGGCAGTCTGAGTCAGACCCTCAGGGATGTGCACACACTGTATGTCCTGCTGGGCTGATAGCCTCAGCTGGCAAGCAACACACTCCATTGCTTGCCAGGCCAAATCTGGCAACCGCCATGTGTCCATGCATTCCGCACAGACCACTTTGTCCTGCTACTTGCTTGCATATGTACTTGTCTGTGCTGCACCTGCATCTACGCATCTGGGTGCCAATGCATGCATGGCAACTCACACCTTGATTGCCGTATACAGTCCATGCAAATACACCAGGCTGCGGGCTGCTCCTGCCATCCTGCTGTCTGGTAATAAGGCTGTGATGATGGCGGTGGACCTGTAACAAAGGGAAGCGCAATCCATTGGAGGCAAGAGGCTCGCAATGCATGTGTCGTCTTGCGCATGCATCCATACCCACTTGCTGCGTTCCGATGGCAGTGTACCCGCACAGGTGCATGTTGGAGTGTCAACACATCAGGTGCGGTGCCAGCAGCCGATTGATCGTGAGCGGTACTCGCACAGTATGGTCAGGTGAATGGTGGTCTCCCAGTGTGCTCCTATTCATGGCTCACACCACAGCTCTGCTTGTTGTTCGGTGTTTTCAAGGGTGGGAGTAGTAACGCTGCTTGCAACCTGCACGCGCAGCAGCGCACTGCATGGGCATCACAGCGCTCGGCTGACGCACACAGCATCTGCTGCCAGGAAGACAGTGAGCAGTAACTTAGCATCGTCAGCGTTGCTGCCACTACTGCCAGGGCCTTCCGTTTGGCCCGGGGCGCTTGTCTTGTCGTTTTGGTGCGTGCGTGTGCGCACGAAGCGCGCGCATGTGTACGGGCGGCGCATGCAGGGGGGCGGAGGGTGAGCTGATCGCCTGGAAAAGGAGACGGCGGGTTGGAGCAGGCTTAGAGGCTGCATGCAGCTACGCACGGGCGTTGTGCAATCGTTGTGCCAAGGTAACGAATCAACATGACCAGTACGGTATCTAGTGCGGTATGCGCACCCATACCTTACAAGTGTATTCAGTCAATGCTGAGCGAGGAAGACCCGAGTGAGGCGCCTGCTGCACGTTTATCCATTGATGGTGGGCGGTGATGATAATGATGATTTTTTTGTCTCAAAACGCCCTGAAACTCTCAACTCAGAATTCCGACTCAAAGTCTCAAACAACCCTCAACCCTGAACTTGCAGCATGCCGTAACTCTACTGGTCAACCCCCCCACATGTAGACATCCACGAGCCTGTGCACGTCCAGTTGTGCTTGCTTTGCCAAGGTCACGTATGTTGCAAGGTTTTGCCATCTGGTGCCACAGTAGTGCGGTGTTCCCCGCCCTGATGACCGTATGTGGATGGCGTGCGTGGCAGGAAAGTGCAGGCCAGATGCCAACTAACAGAGCGATATAACCGAAGAGCCAGACACTCCTGACACCACCAGCATTTCGGCGCAGTTCTCACGTTGAGAGGTGTGATGGTGGGCCATGGCCACGTGAGCCCAGTTGATGAAGGATAAAGAGCAGTCTCAGTCTGGATGCAGGCCTAGGATAGCAGATGCACAGCAGGATGCAGTAAATATAGCAGCTAGGTTGCAGCTGTGCAAGCTGCACATCATGGTGGCTGCGCATAGTCGTGACTGGTGCGCATGAGACGCGCCACAATATGAAGGCAGCGCGTGTGGGTCCAGGCCAGTGACACCACAAACACAACAGGAGTCAGAGGCAAGACTCCCCGAGTCCCAGTGACTGTTCAATTTACCGCTTAGGTTTCAGACAGGCGCCACGTACAAAACCGCCTGAATTTGGCCTAGAATTCAGCAGAACCGTCATGACTGATGCCCTGGCCAAATTGATATAAGCACTTGGATGTCTTCGGTGAGGAACACGTGTGGGTGTCTTGAAGCTTGAATCGGGTCTGTTTGTCGCGTCTGTCACTCCATACTTCAATATGGTCTCCACCACGGCGGCGTGCGCCACAGCAGCGCTCGTGCTGCTGTTATGCGCAGGCCTGGCCTCCGCAAGCTACCCAGTCAACATGGTCGTGTTGGTAAGTCTCACAGGCGACAGCGGCAGTATTGTTGGTCCCTTTCGGGCGGAAGGCCGCTGACTGGTTTTTGCTGCCGACATTTGACAGGGTGACTCGGACTCCGACCCTGGGAACCTCCAGAAATACTACGAGAAGTCCGAAAACTATTGGAACGGTGAGTGGATCGTGAATGTTGACTGTGATTTGGTTGCCGTGAACAGTTTGATTTCTACTGCCCGCCTGTGTGGCCAACGCAAGCCAGTCGTCCACACATCACTGCCACACTGATGAACACGCACGTCGGCCCCTGCTTTGAATGCTTCACAGGACGTTTCACCAATGCGCCGGGCAACTGGTGAGGCACTCTGTGCAGTGCTCTCGCCCTGCCTGCCGCATGCCCGCTGAATTCGTGCGCTTACGCTGGCAACGTAGCCACAACGGCGTTGTTGAGGCTCCAACGGTTTGTTTTCCTCATGCAGGGCCGACTATGCAGGAAAGAACTTCAAGAAGACCTTCAACTACGCCGTTGGTGGCTCTACCTCCTGCAAGAAATACGCTGAGTGGGGCGGTGTTCCTGAGGAGCACCCGCTCACAGCAAACTGGCTGGACCAACAGATCGACCTGCTTCTTAAGGACATTGAAGCGAAGAAGATCTACGGCAAAAGCGCTCTCTTCGTCTTTGTGAGTGGCAAAACTCGATGTGCCCACCGCGGCAGCAAAACTGCATCTCACTCGTACGTGCTTGAGGTCTTGTCCGTCCAATTGCTGTTTGATGCGCATTTCCATAAACGTTTACAGCACACAGCACGTTGGCAAGACCTCACTCAGGCTCACTGCTGAATATTTCTTTTCAGCTGCTGGACGACGAGAAAAGTGGCCGAATGCTGCACTCACGTGTGGTTGTGCTGTGCCCCATGGTTTCCCTGCAGGATGGAGCCAACGACTTGGCCTACATGTGGAAGGTGATTGCGCAGAGCAGCGACCCGCTTGCGCTCATCGCGGAGGTTCCCACCATGGCCAAGGAAATGGCAGTCTGCGCCATCGACGCTGTGAACCGTGTACTGGACAAGCTGCCCAAGGACATGTTTACACACGTCTACGTCTTCAGCGCGGGTCCCAACGAGCTCGCCCCCAACTTCCGCAAGGTCCTCGCGGGTAATCCGGAGGCGCTCGCGGCAGTCGAGGCGTCCACCGTTGCGCAAAACGCCGTCCTCAAGCCGATGGTCAAGACTGACATCAAGGTGCCCAAAAAGTACACCCACAAGCCGGTTGTCCGGTTCGTCGACGTGACGGCTGCACTGCACGCAGCGTTCGTCAAGCCTCCCGCTGGCGTCACGGATGTTGAGGGTGTGTGCCTGCCGCCTGGCGGCAAGCCTTGCGCTAATCCCAACTCCTATTTCTCGTACGACGGCACACACTACACCTCCGTCATCCACAAGAAGGTGCGTGCAGTTGTGGACGCGGTTTGTGCAGTCGTGGCTTCCAACCTTCACGGTTGGTGTTCCTGTCGATTCTCTCCTACCCGCCAGGCCTCTTTTCCTTCCTTTGTTTATCTACAATTCATGCAGAACAGTGGTGCAAGTGCATGATGGGCAGCACCGTTGCATGGGAGAAATGTCAGGAGCGTTCGCCGGGTTGCCGTTCACATGCATGCGCTGACCTGTCAGCAATCCATGTCCAGCTGCACTTAATAGTCGTGCTGGTCTGACTGGGTCCTTCCAGGGTCCTTGCCTGCGCCTGGAGTGGTGGGCTGATCGTTTGGGGGCAGTGATTGGGTGCCCTGGATTAGCTGTCGCAGCATGCCGTGTGTAAATGCCGAGTATGCATGGGAGCGCGGATGGTGCATGCAGCACGCTGGGCCTCACATTCGCTGCTTGCCGCACCTCATGCTTCACCTGCGTGCCTGTCATTCACACTACTTCACACTATTTCACACTATTGCACACTCATCATGCATGCAGGTGATCTGGGCCACCGTGGAGAAGGCAATGAAGAGGGACAAGGCCATCAAGGCCTAATGCGCGGCCGCCGGCACAATTTTATGACGTTGCAAACGTCGTGCGGGGCCGTGCATTAGCAAGTTTTGCGCATGCTACGCTGTGCTGAGCTTGCAGGTGTATGGGCGTGACCATGGGTGGTATGAAGCGACGACTGCGTGGCTCATTGGGGTCGTCAGACGAGCACCTTGCGTGCTTTTGCACAGGCTGGTGGTATCCCTTCAATCCCTTGTATGTGTAGCTAGCCAGTTAACTGGTCGGACGAGCACTGTGAGCTTTTGAAGGATTGTCTGAGTGATGCTGCTGCGGTGTACCGCTGAGACAATGTGTGCCCCACCCGCATGATCACTAAGAATTGACACGCAATGCAACCATGGTTTGCCCTGCTTGAAATGAAGCTTGCTCCACCAAAGCGGCGTTTCATTCATCCGCCTCACCCGCCATTGTGCGACCCTGCTTGGATCAATGCTATAATGCTATAGCTACGTTGAGCTACATGTTGCCAAAGGACCGCTTGCGAAATTAAGCGTCCTGCGCAACACTCGATTCATCAACTCATGCGCTCTCACCGAGACGCTTGCCAGCTGGGCCCTATGCCCACACCAATCATCCATTCATCACACCAGACCTGCACTGGAGAAGCATGCATGCCACCGCACTTGGTGCCCCTGCGTGCATCCTCAAAATTGCATGGTGTATGTTGGCTTTGCTGCCAGTCAATAACGTTGCACTAGTCGTACGGGCTGCGGGTGAAGCTCGTCATAGCTCAGCTGCCGGCAACTATTCATGCCATGAATCATGGCCTACCGCCGGTTGATGGTTGTCATTGTCTCTCAATCACACCGTGTAAAAGTGTAATGCTGGACCAACTGTGCAACAGTACGTTGCCGAGGGAGCAATGTGCCATGCCCAGCCCGCAGCATGGACTGGTTGGCGGGTGAGGATGCAAGCACTGCTGAGGTGGAAGTGCAGCCAGGATCCTGTCAGAATGCTAGGCGCATGGAGTTGGCTGGCAGCCACCTTGACTTCTGCGGCCAGCACGGCCTGGTTGTTTTGGTCAAGACCATCAAATAAACGCCAACGGCACGCTAATGCAGGCGATCGACGGGTCCCCCCTCTGACATATGAGCCACAGGTAGCGCGAGGTGCGTTTGAAATCTTGAATGCATGCGTGTGCATCATTCACCCCCCCCCCCCGTAGCCACAGCTGCAGGCGCACGCGACAGACAGGCGCGCGGTCGCCGGTCGGGCAGTCTACACACGCATTTGCAGCACATGGGCACCACACATGCACACGGGCCCACGCAGTATGCCATATGCCTGGGCTTTATGCGGCGGGCCTGCCTGCCCGGTTGCCTGCGATCAGTCGGTCCCGCTGTCCGGGGAGCAAGTGCTGGTATCGTGGTACGGCCGGGGCGCTGAGGCGGCGCTGGTGAGCGGGATGCCGGTACACGATACGGGTAGGGCGGCTGCGGGGCTGGTAGGGGAGGTAGGGGCAGCTGGTGCAGGGTGTTGGGACAGCAGCTATCCCAGGCGGTGTCCTAGCCTGTAACCGTTCCCGTCAAAAAAAAAAAAAAAAACCGTTCTCGCCCCCCCAAAAACAAGGCGGCACTGCTGCCGGCACGAGCGTGTGCCACACGCCCTCCATGCATCGGTGTGGTGGGTCCACCACACGGTGAAAGCCATTCCACATTAAATTTCCGTGTCCCCGGACTCAACGGCCTCGTACAACAGCGGGGCGCCCAGCTCTGACAGCCGCCTTCCTTCACGTGCATTGTGCACGCATGGGGTTGAACACGCCTTGTCTGCATGTCAGCTGGTGGTGCTGCAATTTGCCTGCCTCGGCTTCATCGCAGGGCACCCAATCACTTCATCCACCAACTACCTCAACACTTGAGCCCAAGCAACAGACCCAAGGGCAGAGGGTCACACCCCAGATGAATATGGGGTGCCGTTGACGGCCCGCGGCACGTGCTCCAACGCTCTGGTGGTCACCTCATTATCCAACTTACCGAGTTGAAATTCAATTGCTGTTAATCATGTCTGGACAAAGACGTATGTTACTTGATTGCAGAGCCCGTGAGACGAGCCGGTTCAGACGCGTCGTCGACATGCGCTAGTTCATCAGCGCAGCGGTAGCACTTGATCCTGACACCGCCCCTAGGTAGGGACAAGCTGAGCACTGCTAGCTCTCGCTTTGGCTGTGTTGTTTGGGCAGTGTGCTCCTAAACCAGAATAGATGTTGGCGTTGATGGTGAAACTGGTGGAGCTTCTTGATTTGTGCAGGAATGGACGTCACTAAGGCGGCACAAGATCTCTGTGCATCAGCTTGGACAACACGGCACGCAGCTGTTCGCACAGTCCATGCAGCAGTGTGCCCAGCAGCAGTCCTTGTGGATGCAGCACAGGTGAAAGTGCTTGTCCCAGCAGTGGCCAGCATGATCGTGAGGAAGGTTCAGCCCGGAGCTTCTGACGCTGTGCGACAGGAGCACAACAGAGCAGAGCTGGCCGCTTTAGAGGTGATGTGGACTCTGGCCTGCAGGCGGCCTGGCGTGTCTGACGCATCGATTCAAACAATTCTGAACTGTGGCAAAGGGAAGGACTTTACCGCGCTTTTGCAGCACTTCATCAGCAAAGCTGAGCGACCGCACACCATACAGCTGCCGGTTCTCTGGCCCAGCGTGTCGTTGGCGCGCATCCTCGGGCTTTGTATCAAAACGTACAAGCGAAACCTACAGCAACATCAAATCCAACCTGAGCTCCTCGACAGGCTGTTCAGGGTGGTGAGTAGTGCTTTAAATGCAGAGGTCGAACCAGTTTCACACGTGTCGCCCGCGTGTCGCTTGTGTCGCCTGCTGCTGCTGCATGGTCCACGGGTTGACCGACGTGAGCGCAGGGCCCCCTGATCACATACCAGTCATGTGGTGGACTGACAGCGTGACTGCTTTATGCGTGCTTGCAGTGCGTCCTGCGAGGCGATGGGATGGTCATCGGCGCGTGCTGCAGGCTGCTGAGGCTGCGGATACAGCGCCTTGGAGCGTTAGCGGTCAGCACTGAGGTGCTGCCCTCACCGTCCAATGCCCTGCTCTCCATGCGGAATAACCTGCAGGTGCTCCAGTCTCTGCTCCAGTCTGCGACTGTGAGTATTTCGGAAGTATTATTGAGTGAATGGGTGAGACAGGTTCATTCGCATGACATTGCATTACATTTCGATGATACCCGATGATACCAGGGTCGATCGAGCTAGAGATATTGAGAGTACTCAATTGCTGAGCGGCTGAGGCGTGCATGAGGGTGACCCACATCGCCATCTCCAGCGGCTGAAGCGTGCATGTGACCCACATCCCGTCCCTGCATCGCATTCACATATGCAGTCACGCTTCGTCTGGTCGCTGGCTATCTACCATAAAGGGAATTTGAACCTGTTGCGGCTGCATCCTAAACCATTGCCAGAGACTTCAGTGTCGCACCGGCTGGGCACGGGCCACGCTGAACCAGAGCGACTGCACGTGTGGCGGATGCGTTGCGCATGCAGGTGCTGGCCAGGGCCTGCCCCTCCCTCGCCGACATGTTTGCCGACAGCTGCTATGATGAGTCGCAGCGCAGTACTGCCTACGGCCAGGCGCTTGCCCTCCTGGCAGGGCTCGTCGGGGTCGCGTGTCCCGATGGCATCCCGCTTGGCTCGACGGCCTCTGCAGAGGCCAGCAATCATGAAGCCCAGCTAGAGCTTGACACGATTGACATGATCAAGTTGGTCAAGGGCATGGACCTGACCCCGCTGCTGCCAGGGCTGCAGTTCCTTCACACGCTCGAGGAGGTGGCGGTTTTGCCGTTCCTCACACTCAACCCCAGCATCGCCAAGCCAGTCACCGACTGGCTCCTGCCTCGCATCTCGCCCCTTTCGTCCCCAGACAGCAGCTACGCCCTCGATGCATTCGCATCCGACTGCACAGACAGCACTCCCGACACGCTGAGTTGCATGCGTCGCAGCATGGCAATGTTGGGCTCAATGCCGTTGGTGCTCAGGTATGAGGTTGTGCACCAGGGCACGTTTGAGCTTGTGTCGCCGGCGGGGCTTGCGGCGCTGCTTCGTGACGGCTGGCTGGGCGCGCTGTCCTCGATGCTGCGGCATGAGAATGTCCAGCTGCACTCAGTCGCGGCGATGTACTCGTTTTGGATGAGCACGGTGTGCCCGGCGTTCAGCGGCGCGGTCGCGGCGGACCACGTCAAGCGCGTGCGTGAGCGTGCGGCGGCGGATGCAGCCGCCGCGGCGGTGGCAGTTGAGGGCTGCACGGACAGCGACATGTGCCTGGTGCGGGAGCTGAATGGCCGTGCTCCACCCTGTAGGTGAGTGGCGGCCCGCGCTCAGCTGCAAGTAAGGCCAGCTGATGTTGTTTACGTGGGCAGCCGTGAGGGAGTCCAGGCATGTTGCAACCAGCAAGCCAGCCATGTGCGCATGGTATCAAGCCGGACTACGGTAAAGGATAGCCAGCTAGGCGTGTGTTCGCACAAATCATACGATAATCACGGTTGGTAGGCGGTGACTGGGCGGTGGCGCCCTACCGGGCGGTGAATCCCTCTTTGTGGGTTGAAAGTCCACCTGCAGGTTGAAATCTTTGGACTGTGCATTTAAATCAACCAAGCCTTTGCCCAGCCCTTGCAAGATCTGGACTTTGCTTTTTGTCATTGTGACTCGTATGACCTGCCATCACTCCTGCTTGTCTAATAATCGAATCTCAATTACCTCATGCTGTGCCGGCATGGTCCTGATTTGTATCGTATCAGGGTGCGGCTGTAGTGAGGGGTGTACCATTCCGTCCTCGTCCGCGTGCCCCTGTACTGCCTGTACTGCCCTGCATAGGATCTGACAAGGATCAGGGATACACACTGATCCTGGGGTGCAAGGCGGTGCGAAGTTCGCTTGCTGGGGGCCCGCTGCTTCAGCGTGACCTCTGCTCCAGCAACGTCGCCGCAATCCTGAGGGCAAGACTGAGCAAAAAACAGCAGGCCGTCGTGCTCCGAGACCGCTCTCTGCGCTGAGGCTGCGCTTCGGGGGTGTTTTTGGTGACAAGGATAGCAAGAAGCGGTTTGAGGCCATGCTCTTCCAGGTGGGCAACAAGGTGATCAGCCCTGAGGCGCGCCGGGCGATGTATGAGGCTCAGGAGGAGCGCAAGAGGGTGGCGGAGGCGGAAGTCACTATGACGCCGGCAGCAGGGGACGCGGCGGCAGCATCGGGCACGTCAGCAGGTGGTGGCAATGGCAGCAGCGGCACCAGTTACGCCGCTGCAGCGGAGCCAGGCCCAAGCAGACAGTCAACGGCGGCAGCAGGCAGCACAGATGGCCAGGACACGGATCGTGATCGATTCGGCAATTCTGCTGTGCAAGCGCCGTCCACATCCGGCCCCGCCGCCGCGGATGCTGCAGTGGCTGCTGCTGAGAGGGCTGTAGCTGCAGCAGCGGTGGCATCTTGCCTCCCCAGCCACGTCCTGCCACCTGCGCCTGCCAGCGCGTGCGCAGCGCCGTACTCTCCGCACGAGGAGTCGCTGTTTGAGGCGCTCGAGTCATGGTGCACGCCGGGCACGTGGCGGTATTGCATGGATGATGCACACGCCCGCGGCGACGGGGCAAAGCTCATGAGCCTCGTGCATCAGCGGGCCCTTATGTCGCGTTGGCTGGACCAGCTGCGGCCCAGCATCCAGGTGAGTGCTTGATCCGGGACTTGGGGATCAAGTTGCAATGTATGTTGTATGTTGTGTGCAACATACCGTGCCAAGGAGTGTGTTGGTGCAACGCCCTACACGCTCCCCGGTGACGTGGATCAAGCGAGAAGAGTGGCTGCGCCCCCCCCCCCCCCTCAAAGGCGGGGACCAATCCCTAGAGGGGGAAAGGCTGTGAGCCAAGCAGCTGTGATCCAGGCAGGCAGCGACCAGCAACGCACCACGGGCTCAGAGCTGAGTAACGAGCGCCTTTGATGTATCTTGGCGTGCTTCATGCGCAGATCTACGTGCACCAGAAAGCACTGTGTAACTGAACCACTGCTTGGCGCCCACGTTGCCGCCCTGCCAATGCCTGCATGCACAGGCCCTGCTGGACGCCTCCGCCAACCATGCTGCTGGTAGGCAGCAGCCGCCACAGCAGCAGCAGCAGCAGCAGCAGGAGCAGCAGCAGGTCCTGGCGAAATTAACCGGCATTTTGAAAACACTTCGCCAGCAGAGAGCCGAGCATGAGCAGTTGCTGGAGAAGCAAACGTCAGGCGTGCAGCTACTGACAGAATGCAGCCTAGAGCTTGGGACGCTGGTGCATGAGTGCTGGATGGAAGTGCAGCAGCAGCTGCAAGACGCAGGGCCCAGTCAGGCGGCCTGCCCCCAGCCTACAGATGCACCTGGTACATACGTGTGCACCAGCGCGCCTCAAACGCCTGCGTCAACATCCGCAGCTGGGCTGACCACAGCTGGGCTAGGTGTCGCCAGCACCGCATCAGCGGCGCTGGCGCTGCCTGCTTTTGAAGCCATTTTTAAGCAGAGGCTGAAGGAGCACGCGCAGCCGCTTCTCGAGGAGTCTCGCTCCGGTGCAGCAGCTGCACGAGAGAGCGCCAGGGCGGCGGTACAAGCGGTGCAGGCTGAGAGGGAGCGCTATGAGCAGGCACTGCTGCGTAATGTGGCGACAACAGGCGACCCGACCGCTGATGCGTTGGAGCTGCAGATTGAGCAGGAGCAAGCCACTCTTTTGGAGCTGCGAGCCAAAGCAGCTGATGCAGCCTTTCAGGTTGCCGAGGCAAGTGGCAAGGCGGCAGGTCTGGTGCAGGAGATGCTGGACACCCCGCTCAAGTTCCTGGCCCTGTACGAACAGCATGTGGCGGCGCAGGGGGGTGCAGGGGATGACGCAGCAGCGCTAGATGGAGGAGACGTTGTGACCTCAGCAGCTGCTGCCTCGGAGGCACCCACTGCTGCTGCTGCCAGCACGGCCGCTGCAGGTGGCAGTGGCGCTAGCAGCTCTCCACCGGCTATGCAAGTCCCTCAACAGGGGCAGCAGATGGTAGCAGCGCCACCACATGAGGGGGCTGACCTTGGCCTTGCAGATGGCATTGTTGATGCGCCAGACACAAGCGCTCCCAAGGCGTTTTTGCAGCCAAAGCCGGAGGCACCGGCAGGGCCAAGCAATGCACCGGACGCTGCGGATGCTGCCATGTCGCCAGCGCCACCTAAGCAGGCCCTACTGCCTGCGGTCGCAGGCCCAACAGCAGCAGCTGCAACAACAGAGCGGCAATGCGTGGTGTGCGGTGCGCTGCCCAGCAACGGCGTCAAGCTGCAGCGGTGCGCCGGCTGCGACCGCGTGCGATACTGCGGGCCTGCGTGCCAGAGGGCGCACTGGAAGGCGGGCCACAAGCGTG
The DNA here is from genome assembly GCA_001662385.1 of Chlamydomonas asymmetrica. Lineage (NCBI taxonomy): Eukaryota > Viridiplantae > Chlorophyta > Chlorophyceae > Chlamydomonadales > Chlamydomonadaceae > Chlamydomonas > Chlamydomonas asymmetrica. The sequence goes on along the minus strand of BDDA01000988.1, from coordinate 6,122 downwards.
AGTGTGCCGCGGCGGTGCAGCAGCAGCAGCAGTAGGGCTGCACCATCTGAGTAGGGTGGCGCTCACCTGACTGAGTCGTGAGGCCTGAGGATCACGTCAAGTTGCATATATAAATATATTAATACACATAGCGTAACATATCAACAACTCCAGCGAATGCCTGTAGTGTCCTGCCACAATGATGTACCTCCATCCGGACATATGCAGGTGTGCAAGTGATGCACTTCACCTGTCCATTGAAGGTACCGGTAGGTGTGATGCTGGGTGCGATGCAGGGCACGTGACTGCATGGATGCAGGGCGGAGGTGGGTCCCCGAATCACACCTACCCTTGCTGCGACAACCCGACACCGTTTTCCCGGTCATTGTCTGAACCACAAACCAATGTATAGTGTAGCGGTCCCCGATGCCGTGCCCCACCGTGGTTGACTTGTGGTTACTGGTCTCACTGGTCTGCTTGCGTCCCCCACCTGGTCCCGCGCTTGGTTGACCATAGTGTTTGTTGCTGAGGCGTGCTTGGCCAGCCCTACATGTTCAAACACCATGCTCGTGTGTACCGCAATGTGTACCACTATGTGAATGTACGAATGCCGTGTGTGTGTATACACCAATGTGTACCGTGTGTGTATATTATGTGTATATGTGTTTGCCGGCTCAGGCTGTATGTTGGAGGGACCAAAACGTTTAGCACGCCATGTCCAACTTCCTGAACTCAAAAGCGTGGCGGTCCCCCGATTGCTGCTGTGGTGTACCTACGGCTATGGCCACTCGACTGCTCTTCGTGCGCACTTCGCCTGGTCCCGTGCTTGGTCTACCATGGTGTTTGCTGACTTGGCCCAGCGTGTGTCTACAACGACCATGCTCTGCATGTGTACCGCTATACGTATGCACTGCAATGTGTGCCGCTATGTGCATATGCGAACCCCTTGCTTGTGTGTACGCTAAGTGTATGCTGTGTGTATTTGTAGGCTCAGTAGGCTGTATGTCGGGGGGTGCAGCCGAAGCCAGCGCGGGACTGCTGTGAGCTCGTGGGCCACATACATGTGCATGGATAGATTGGGGGGGGAAGGCAGCAGCACACCCAAATGGAGCCGCGTACTTAGGCGTGTACTGTGCACGCACCGCCGTGCGCGCTCCCAAATCCCACAAGTCAGGTATTGGGCATCCACCCAGGCCGCTGGTGCAACCGAAGCCAGCGCATCACTGCTGTGAGCGTGCGTGTCACGTACGAGTGCATACATTGATGGGACGGGGGGCAGGCAGCAGCTCACCCAAATGGAGCCATGCAGGCGTGTCCATCCGGTGCACTGCCGTGCGCTCAAATCCCACAAGGCAGGTAGGGCCTCCACCCGGGCCGTTGGTACCAAAGAAGCCAGCGCGTCACTGCTGTAAGCGTGTGTGTCACGTACGTGTGCATGGATTGATGGGGGGCCAGGCAGCGCACACCCAAATGGAGCCGGTTATACATGTTCCGCGCACCGCGTGCGCTCGAATCCAACGAGTCAGTCAGCGCCCCTGCCGGGGCCGTTGGTGCCACCAAAGCCAGCACGCGACTGCTGTCAGTGCGTGGGCCACATACGTGTGCATGAATTGATAGGGAGGCAGGCAGCAGCACACCCAATTGGAGACGGGTCCAGCGCACCGCCGTGCGCACCGACCGCGATGCGCTCGAATCCCACGAGTCTTGCAACGCCCCCA
>BDDA01000987.1:16495-40101 GCA_001662385.1 Chlamydomonas asymmetrica | reverse complement strand
GTGCTGGCGAATCAAGTTGCTCAGGACTGTTGGTGCCATTTGAGCCCCACCCCCCCCCCCTCCCCCCCCCTGCACATACAGGGTTAGCAGGGGTTGCTTAGGATGCTCATCCTACGTTGAGACGAAACGCAAGCCGTTGCGTACTGCATCCAGGGAACCACTGCCCCGCTCCCTTATTGTGCGTGCATGCGTGATGCGTTCGTTTCCACCTGCATCGCAGATGATGATGAGATCAGTCCCGCTGACAGTGAGGATCCAGCCGGTCCCCGAACTGTGCCTGGCGGTAGTCATCATGCGCTGGTGCATGTTGTGGTAGCCGAACGTTTTGCCAGTTTCACTGAATCCTTTTACTATGGTGAAGGCGTGTGTGCGTCGCTCGGCCTGACCGCTGCACGCCTCAACAGCATGTTGGGCGAAGCGTGACTGGGACTGCGTTGCACCACAGGCATCATCCCATGCTATCCTTGGAAGGTTTGGCTGGATGTGTTACCTGTGTGTGATAGCATGCACCTCTGCTCCAATATTGCTCCCATTGCTCCCCAGGTTGCTCCCGCTTTCCAATACACGGCCTTGTTTGTTATAGAGTGACTGTATGCATGGGCACGCGTCGCTCAGCGCTCAGCATGCAAGGCTCAGTTGTACGGAGAGGGGCATTGAAGAGAAACATGCGGGTCAGGGGCAGCACTCGTCTATTTCTGCGAGCATTGTCTGTCGTCCTCAGGGGAGTGTCAGCATCTATCTGCTAAAACGCCCCAAAAGCGACAAAACAGAGGTGGCACCTCGTGCTGTGGCTCCTTCCTTTCACAGCCCCCAAGCCCATGAGCTTGAGCTACAACACTGCTGTCCCCCAACAGCACACGCACTGCAACTTATGACAGGTCGCTGCATGATGATCGCACACGTGCATGTCACATACATGTATGTCTCACCTTCCCGGCAATCATGCATGCGCGAGCAAGGTGCTGACTTTTCCCAATGATTGGCAGCGTGTCAGGGCCGCTGGCGCATAGCCAAGCATACCATGCATGGCTGGTGGCGCACCGCAGTACTTGCATCCAGTACGTCACGAGCGATCTGCCAGCCAATCGGTACCGGCATGCCGCAACGACGCACGCGTATGTGAAAGCCAGCTGCACTTATCAACGTATCCACACGTTCTGGGCAAGCTAGCAGGGCCTGGTCTCATATCTACTCTGGTCTTGACTCACGCAACAAACGCAAACCTTCTTTCGTGGAACGTTGTAAACACAGTTGCCAGACCTTACCTTGTCACGTCGCCGCAGGCGTTGCCGCACCACAGAATAAACGTGCAGCGTGCGTGGGGGCGCACGAATAGCCTCATCCTGCTGGATCTGACTGCGCACAGTCGCACACGGCTCGTCCGCCTGCTGGAACGAACACGGCGGCTTTACACCTGTGGCAAGTGCTTGCCATCACCAGCCACCTGTTTGGACCACCTGGTATGTAGGGAGACGCTATTAATGTCTTGTTGTATGAGCTCGCAGTAAGCTAATTCTCTGACATTTCAGATTGTCGCCTGCTGTTGGTCTCGAGCAAACGCTACGTGGTCTCGACACTTGCATACACTCTCGCCAGACTCAGTATGTGTTCCGCATATTGGCAAGCCACCCAAAGTCCGTTATCACACAGCTGGCCCCGTCTGCCGTGTTTTGCCTACTGCATCTGCCGCGACCAACCTCATCCATGACAAACGCACTCGGCAAGCTAGGACGCGAAGCAAAGCCCAGTTTGGAATGGCCGTAAGCAGGGTCGCCTGACCAAGTGTGACTTATCACTGTAGCTTCCAGATTCATGAACCTTGGTCAGTTTGTGCTGCCTTGATCTCTTGCGCAGATGCCGGACTGGACGCCTGGGACAAAACATGAATCCTGCTGAGGACCTCACACCTCTTGGCAGTGCTCAGGGTGAGTGACCGCCATTAATCCAATCCATTGTGCAGGCAAGGATATCCAGGTTCAGGGGTGGTCCAAATTGAGCAGTGAGAGGTGGTTGGTATTTTCAACAGGAATGGAAGCGCTGCGCACACGTTCGCAAAATACAGTTTCGATGTCCTTCTCTGTTTCATGCAAGTTATATGTGCATTCAGCGGCCCGCACAACAGAGCTCGGCGTGGCCACGCTCAGTGTGCCAAAGTCCCGGTAATGTCCCGGCAGTCCCGGATGGGACGTGTGCGCCGGTATGGGGAAAGGGATGTCTACACAGGGATAACGGCACCCAGACCAGCATAGCCAAGAGGCTCGAATCAGCTCTTCAGGTTAGTGGTGAACCGTTTATGTCCTGCACCGAAGCTAAACATGTCAACAACGCTGTCGAGACCAACGAGTGACTGCAGACTGGCAAAACAGCGCAATTAACACCGCCACCACCCCGCTGTCATATCAAGCTTGCAAGCAGCAGAAATAATGACATGATTGCCTTACAACAGCAGGGCAAACCAGACATGCCTGCGAATGCCCCGAACACAGCCGGGCATACCGGGGAAGGTACTCCACATACACGTTCAGCACTGGATGCATGAGTGCTTCAGGGATACAGCGATCAGCATGAACAGCAGGTGTGGCAACATGTAGACTTGCATGGGGACGTGTGGTGGGTGCTCCGTGCAACCAAAAGCATGATGATGATGCGCACATGTTCTACATGTTCGCGGTGCCCAGGTCTGCATGACATGCGCACGCGTCAGCATGCGATGCGGCCTTGCACCGCAAGAAGCACATGCAACCCACAGCAGCAATACATTATGCATACAGGTGTGGACTATGCGTGGCCCCGCCCTGCTGCCCGGGCGTGGCGCCTGCGAATACTGCAAGCACTCATCCAAGCATATGCACCCAAGCAGCTAACTCAGCAGTGCAGTCACTCCTTGGCAAGTTTGCAAAGTGCTACTACTGGTACACAAACGCAACGCCGGTTTAGCCAGTTCAGGCGCCAGCTGTGCAGCTAGCTGTAATGACTCGCTGCGTGGATTGTGCCAACGGTCTGGAGCTGAAGTGTCACGCAGTACTGACCGCCACGTGCATGCGTCCGCACCGAAACGCACCAAACCGCTGTCTAGAGCGCAAGACGTGCAGCGCTACCCTGGGATGCCAGGCATGACTGCGCTGAGCCGCAACGTGGTCGCAATTCTGTCTGCAGGGCAGTACCGCCGAAACGCGCACATACATGCAGAACAGCACAGCATTCAGGGCATGATACCGGACTAAGGGCGGCGGCAACCCATGATGAAGCCGTCCGCACAGTTTGTGCTCCTTGCATTGCTGTCGGGGCCTGCGCCTTTATTTGTGGCCTAGTACGTGTGCTGGCAAGGGCGCTGTCCATACCGTGCACGCGCAGATGTACGTACCGCCAGCCTGCTGCACCTGCATGGAGCATGACGTTCTGTGTGACGATGTGTTTGCAGGTGATTCTGCCCCCGCCCCTGCAGCGGACCCCAGTGCCTACAACAAGACCCACTCCCAAGATTTCAACACCGTCATCGCCCGGGTGGGTGGCTTAATCATACCCTTGCACCAGGGTCTACAGGCTCCAGTGGAGTGCGTCCAACCATCTTGTGCAACCGGATGGGCGGGTTGGCTCCGAGCATTATGCTGAACAGGGTCTGACTACGCGCGTGTATGCATGTATTCACCTGACGGGGCTCCGTTTTGCATATGCATGCATGCGAGTAGTGTGATGGATGGGTGCTGCATGCTTTGGCTCCTGCCTGAAAGCTGCTCTTCCCTGCCTTCCTTGCTCGCAGTTCGGCGTGAAGAATGACACGCGCGTGTCCCCTGTGTGGTACCGCATGTTTTGGGCCGGTTGGATCTTGTGCATCCTCGCATACATATTTGTGCTGTGTGGCTGGGACTGGGGCGCCGCCATCTCGGGCACGCTTGGCGGGGTATTCTTTGCCAGGTATACCATTGGCGTGTTCAGGCTGACATGGCACGCAGCGCACGCCGGCCTGCCAAGCAGCGCGAAGATCAGCGCACACCTCCCCATGTTTTGGGGCGGCTGCGTTATTCTGGCAGTCTTCACCGGCGTGTACATTTACGCAGCGTGGGTGCGTCATCATTTCCGCCTTGCCTACGGCGACGTGTGCCCGGCAGGCTACTATGGTATGGCAACTGGAATGCCTTTAGAAGATTCACCCCCAGATTGGGCCCCACTCGCTGTCTTGGTGGGCTCCCTTCTATATGTGCCCAGCTTCCTCTGGGACGTATGGGAGCGCTTTTTGGACGAGTTTGAAATCAGCCTGTGGAGCCAGGCCGAGCACAACGCCTGCATCGCGCTGGCGTTCAGGCCTTACCCTGGAGCGCCTGCATGATCGATCGGCTTCTACACTAAGGCCGAGTGCGCGGGCCGCTGCTCGTAATAAGTGCTGCCAAACACGGCACTCAGGCATGCAGCAGATCGGTGCGATTGAATTTAATTGTTTGGACGACCAACGGGGTTGTTGCTGGCAGGTTGGTGTATGGGCATTTGTACGTTCGCCACCCATGCCCCCACCCCCACCCCCACCCCCACCCTACCCACCCACTTCCCCCAGTGAGTCCTTCCCTTCCCACCCGCAACATGGACTACTTGGCGGCTGAAAGGTGCTGGCACCGTGAGCTTGTTTGCTCGCCAGTATGTGGGTGTCGCTTGCGTGCAATGCCAAATGCGGGGTACGCGCGAAAGCCGTTCAGCAGCGTTTAGAACGCCGCCTGCGTTTGAGGGCACAAGCTGAAGGAGCCTTGTGGCACACCCCGGTCCGATTGTCAAGTTGGCAAGCACCATCACCGGAGTCTGTCTGACTTTACCCGCACGCTAACAGTCTGCCGCTGGCGTGCGGTTTGCCTGTCCAGGGCCTCAGCACTGACTGCAGTCCTGCCCCACCTGTAACAACGCGCAATCAGGTGCTGCTCCCTTGCCTCTGGGGACACCCTTACTTAATCAAAGGCTTCACTGCAGTGTTTCATGCCCCGCCGCCCCAGCGCCATGCAGTCGGCATCGACCATGCACGCAGCTGAGCATTAGTGTGTGTGCGGGTGCGCCGCTGTGGCCTGCATTCGGCCCCAAGCAGTGGCACATGCTATGGAGGGGCCACCCGGCTGCTTCTCGCCATCATGCCTGCGCCATGCGCGCACGCTGGTTGGTTTGACTGTCGCCACACAGTGATGAGTGTTGGGTGTAGCTGACAGGGGACAGGTAATCGCATTTATGCATACGACTGGTGCATGGCCATTGCGTGCTGCTGGTTGCTTGCTTGGTCATCCCTCGTCCCCCGCAGAGATGTCTCGCTGGTCCAGCGGGTCTGGCGGCAGGCAGCAGGCAGCAGGCCAGCCACGGTGTATGCATGCCAGCTTAAATTCCATGCCTGGAGCCTTCACTCTTGGTTTGCACATGCAGCAACTGCCCACTCCTACTACGGTACGCTTGCATCCTACCCATTGTGTTGGCTGTGAGTGATTCATAAGGTGCCACACTGGATGGAGCACATGGTGTACCTCAACTGGGGCAGGCATGGATTTCCTTCACCACGCGCCAGAGCAGGTGTTCGAGCATTTGAGTATACCAGCACCATGCTGTGCCAGGTCGGGTAGGTCAAATGCAACGTTCAGTAAGGACGAGGGCGGGGGAAGGGGCTTGACTGCGCACTGCACACCACCAGCATGCAAGACCCGCGAGCCCTTTGCTGCAGTGCACAGCGCAGGCAGCGACTGTCGTCAATCACTGTCCTGGAACAAGCCTGGTGTGCAGCAGGCCCCATGGAGCAATAATTGATGCATGTCTCCGCCGCATGCACATGCTGTGCCCAGTGAAGCACAACAATTTCAATCGTGCTGTGAACACCACAGTCTCTGCTCATGCACAACACACCATCCATCCATCTCATCCATCCACAAAGCACTCACACAGCAAGTGGCCAGGCCAGCGGCCCTTGACTGTCTCCACGTAGCTGCTGTCCTATCCGCACACACACGTCGCTCAAGGACCCACGGTACGCGCACACAGAGCGGCATGTCTCGTGCACGTTACTAGCTAGGCCTGAACAGCCCATCGCACCTGCTGACTGGGGAGAGTGCGTCATCGGCGGCCACACTCCTGGGAGGCAAGTACAGCTAGCCTTCCAGCGGCCTCCTGCTGGGCGAGCCGTACGTCAGCGTCAAGGCTGCTGGTGCTCAGTGTGCATGCTCTGTTTGTCTGGAGTGTTCCCACGCTTGGAGAAGTATCTGCGCTCACAGGCTCCAGCCTGAGCGGTGCTTTGCCAAGGGGAGGATCAGCGCAATATCAGCGCCCTGCTGCCGTCACATACTAAGCCGGCGCTACTGGCGCCCCACTGCGCTTTTCGCCTGCATGCCAAGCCTTGTCCAGCACCAGCCGAGCAAGACTAGGACCATAGGAACCTCAGCAAGTACGAGCCTGGTACAGCAATAGGTGTGCCACGTCGCTGAATGCGCCCTATCCTTGTGCCCACTGTGAAGGTGACCAGGTCACAACCGTCCGAGTGTCCCTGCTAACCCTACGCACGCCGTCACTAGGCAGGATGCAGGGTACGTAGTCCAGTTACCAGTGGTGTAACCCAATCAACCGTACAGATACCGTAGACCAAGTGTGCAAGGCTGAAGGGTAGCTCACGTCAGCAGGCGTTCAGTGATAACGAGGTGGCGCGTCTTACCTGCTCTGGCTGTCAGTGTGTCGGTATTGAGGAAGCCGACAGTGGAGGGGAGCAAAGGGCGCAAACGAGCGCCATTGCGGCGGGGTCAGCAGCTGCCAGTTGCTGCCACAGAGTGAAAAGAGCAGTCAGGGCTCCTGAGAGTCCTGTTGAGGAAAGCGACAACAACCCATGCGCACAGCACAGGTGCCTGACCAGAATGCCGGAATCAGTAGTGCTTTCAGCGTGCAACACCTCAATCGGCCAAGTCCATGCATATTTGGCGAGGAGTGTGTTGCACGTTCACGCTGGATGCATGGCCTGCAGTGCAAATTTATGTCTGCCTCGTCTGATGCCGCTGCTGGCCCCGAAATATGGCCTGATGTGAATCTCTCGTATCCGTATCATCTTTGCAGTCTTCAAAACTGGCGGTTGGCTTTGGTGTGCGGGTGGCTATAGCTCATGACATCTCCTGTCGTAGTAAGATAGGAGGAAAAATCTTACTACGTGTGTGCAGGCGCTGCCGCGCCCCCTGCAGCGGACCCCAACGCCTACAGTAAGACCCGCTCCCAAGATTTCAACACCGTCATCGACCGGGTGGGTGGCTCGTGTACGCCCTTGCATAACCCTTCTGGACAGGCTCTGACTTGGCGCCTGATCGCATGTGTTCAATCAATCACCCTCCAATCAATCACCCTCCCTCGCACATGCACAGCATGCATGTGTGTGCAAAGGATTCGTACTGCATGTTCGGCTCTGCTCTGAAAGCTGCCCTTCCCTTCTTTGCTTGCTCGCAGTTCGGCGTGAAAAATGACACGCGCGTGTCCCCCGTGTGGTACCAGATGTTTTGGGCCGGTTGGTTCTTGGTTGTCCTGGCATACATGTTTGTGCTGCGTGGCAGGGATTGGGCAGCTGCCGTCTCGGGTGTGCTTGGCGGGGCGTGTCTCGCCAGGTACTCCATCGGCGTGTTCAGGCTTGTACACCGTGGTGCCACCACCGGCCTCCCCCGCAGAGGCACGATCGGTATTCAGTGTGCGATCATGGAGAGTGCCACTTGTAATACTGCATTGATGACCGCTGCAGTCATTGCTATGGCATGGATGCGTCAGTGTATGCTCCTTGGCTATTACAGCGACACGTGTGTGGCCAATTGTATTCAAGTGGAGTGGGATCGCAGCCGTATGGATGGGCAGTTGCCTCCAGAGATTCTGGCACAGTTTCCCCCCTGGAGTACCGTAATTGGTGTTTTCCTGACTGTTCCCCGCTACTTGAGGGACGTACACGAGCGATTCTTAGAAGAGTTCAACGTCAACATGTGGAGCCGGGACATGCATGACGCCTGCGTCGCGCTGGCGTTCAGGCCCTACCGTGGAGTTCATGGGCAGCAGCGTCCGCAGCAAGGCTGATGAAGATCCGGGACCGCTGGGGGCGCTGGTGTGCGGCTTGGTCATCCAGCGCGTCAGCATTGACTGCACTCCTGGCCTACATACGTGTCAGCACGCGCAGCAGTGGGGCCTGGGAACAAGCAGGTGCTGCCCGCTTCTCGCTTGTCCCGCTTTCCCTCCTTTTCTCTCGGGAGACTCATGTGACCCCACATGATCAAATGTCTCCCTGCTGTTCCAGGCCCCCCAGCCCTAATCAGGCCCCTGAACCCTAACACCCCCACTGCTCCGCGATTGCCATCGAAAGGACACGCGTGCAATGTTGGGACCCAGCCTAGCTGTGAGCGAGGGGACAAAGAGCCAGCACCTCCAATAACCTGATGGTGTTGGGTGTATTGGACGGTGCTAGTGGCGCGGCGGCAGTGGCGCGGCTTGGAAGAGGAGTGTATTGAGTGTGTGCATGCATGCATATGCGCCGCCTGATACCCTACCCTACCCTGTGACTTGGCATTGTGCTCCATGCACTCTATGATGAATCATGTCTATCCCTCAGCCGCGCACTGGAAAATGCCCAGACAGGTCATGTGGCCGCAGGTGCGATGCACGCATGCCAGCTCAAGTCTGCCTGAGCGCATGCACTTGTTACTTGCTCACAGGCCTGCATTGGCGCATCGCCCACTTCTGTAGGCGCGTGTGCCTGCATTATGTTTATGCATTGCTCCGAATCTCATTGCTGCGTAACGTGCCCTGCAGAATGCAGCACACGCTGTGTCTTCAACTGAATGCCAGGCGTATGTAGCGTATGTCCCCTGCCTTGACATCAAACCTAAGTCTAAACGGCTAAACCTGATTCAGTGAGCGCACCACACTAACCACCCCCGCATCGCCAGCGTACCGGGCGTGTGTGGGTTTGGCAGCCATACGCCCATACGGTACAGCATGCAACAAGCTCAGGTCCAGCGGTCAACAGCGGGCCACCTGCACCAATTGACATATCTTCCTGTCGTGCTTGTCAATCTGCACGGCATTATCGAATCTTAGCACCGACTGATCTTAGCACCACTGTGGAGCCATGGCATGCACGACGCCTGCGTCACGCTGGTGCAAGAGCATTCGAACGTATCAGCCCCATGTTATGTATGGTCATGTAGGGGAGGTGCAACATCAGTTAGAAGAAGGCGGGGGGAGGGGCTTGTCTGCGCACTGCACACCACCAGCATGCAAGACCCATGAGACCTTTGCTGCTCTGCACAGCGCAGACAGAGCCTGTACTCAATGACTGTCCTGGAACACGCCTGGTTTGCAGCGGGCCCCACCGTAGCGAGAGAGGGATGCGCATCATCATCCCCACCGCATGCACGCACATGCTGTGGCAACTGGCAAGTGAAGCATCACAACTCAATCGGTCAGAATTTTCTTCGCTTATACACTGCACACATCCATCCATCCATTCACAAGCACACTGCCAGTGGCCAGGCCAGTGGCCCTTGATTGTATTGCCCTACCTGCTGCGCATGTGCCCGCAAACGCAGCTCAGGGACCCACGGTGCACTAGGTGCACGCGCACGCGCAGACACCGTGTCTGCTGCCCGCACAGCAGCAGGCAAGTGGGCCTGCCCATCCCGTCACACCTGGCTGGCTGGGGAGAGCGCTTCATCACCGGCCACCTGGTGGGCACAGCAAGCACAGACTGCCAACGCCCTTCTTGGTGAGCTGACAGCGTGTTGCCGCCACTGCTGCTCTTGGTCGGTGCGTATGCTTGGCTTGTCTGGAGTGTTGCTACGTTTGGAGAAGCAGCTGCACCCACAAGTTGCAGCCTGAGGTTTGCTATGCCAAGGGGAGGATCAGTGCACGGCCGCCACCCCGCCATAATATACTAAGCCGGCGCCCTGCTGCGCTTTTCACCTGCATGCTCGCTAAGCCTTGCCTAGCACCAGTCAAGCCCAGTGCGCCGCCTAGGACTGTAGAAACATCAGCAAGGATGAGTCCAGCACCTTGTTTCCCACATTGACGAACGCGCCCTGCCCATTTGTATGCTGTGCAGGTAACGGCGTCACACATGTCAGCAGCGTGTCCCCACTGACCCCACACCGTCTCACACCGTCTCTCGGCAGGATGCAGGGTGCGTATTCCAGTAGCCAGCAGTGGTGTGCCTGTGCACCCCAATGCGTACAGATAGACAGAGCGTACAAATGGCTGGAAGGTGCCTCACGTTAGCACACGCGCGCTAAGCGATGACAAGGAGGCAAGTCTTGCGGCTACCCTGGCCATGCCAGTGATGGGGAAAGCCAGCAGTGGAGAGGAATAATGTTTCTCAAATGAGGCGATTTGTCAGCGGGGCCAGCAACTGCCACTTGCTGCCAGCTGCTGCCACAGTGCCAAAGAGGACTCAGCGCACCCACAAAGTGCGGCCCTCAGAGTCCTGCTAAGGAAAGCAACAACAACGCATGCGCACAGCACAGGTGCCTGAACAGAATGCAGGAATCAGTGATTTAGTGTGCAACACGTCAACCGGCCAAGTCCATGCATGTTTGGCGAGCAACGTGTTGCACGTTCAGGCCGGCTGCGTGCCCCGCAGTGCAAATCTCTGCCTGACTCGTCTAATGCAGCTGCTGGCTCCGAAATACTACCTGATGTGAGCTGTCCCGTATCGTGCCATCATCTATGTTGTGTGCATAACTGGTGATTAGCCTTTGGCGTGCGGGTGGCTGTTGGGGCTTGACGCCTGCACCCATGACATTTCCTGTCTACCTTACTGTGTGTCTGCAGGTGCTGCCACGCCCCCTGCAGCGGACCCCAACGCCTACAGCAAGACCCGCTCCCAAGATTTCAACACCGTCATCGACCGGGTGGGTGGCTTGTGCATGACCTTGCATAAGCCTTCTGGACAGGCTCTGACTGGGCGCCTGATCGCTTGTGTTCAATCAATCACCCTCCCTCACACATGCACAGCATGCATGTGTGTGTGTAACGAATTCGTAATGCATGCTTTGGCTTTGAAAGCTGTTCTTCCCTTCCTTGCTTGCTCGCAGTTCGGCGTGAAGAATGACACGCGCGTGTCCCGCATGTGGTACCGCATGTTTTGGGCCGGATTGGTCTTGGTCGTCCTCGCGTACACGTTTGTGTTGTGTGGCTGGGATTGGGCAGGCGCCACCTCCGGTGTGCTTGGCGGGGCGTGTCTCGCCAGGTACTCCATTGGCATATTCAGGCTTGTGTGGCACGCGGCCAACGCCGGCCTCCCAAGCAGCGGAACAATCACTGCCAATCTTTTGATCTTGTCGAGTGGCGCTTATGGTATCGCCGAGCTCACTGCTGTAGTCGTTTGTTCAGCGTGGGCACGTCGTAGTCTTCTCCTCGCCTATAGCAATTCCATTCACACGGCAATGGGCCACACGCGTATGGATGGCACGATGCCTGCCGAGTTGCCGGTTGAGATGCTAGCAGAGCTGGGCCCCTGGATTGCCGTATCTGGCTTTTTTCTGCGTGTTACCCGTGTTATGTTGAGGGACGTATGGAAATGCTTTATGGACGATTTCGGCCTCAACCTTTGGAGCCGAGACGTGCACGACGCCTGCATCGCGCTGGCGTTCAGGCCCTACCCTGGAGCTCATGAGCAGCGCCTGCACCAAGACTGATGAGGGCCGCGGTGGCGCTGGTGGCGCTAGTGTGGGTTTGCTCATCCAGCGCGCCAGCACCTGCTGCACTCCCGCCTTACCTGTAAGAGCGCGCAGCAGTGGTCTGTGAACAAGCAGCACATGTGGTGCTCCCTTGCCCACCCTCTGGAGGCAACTTCAATACCCTCGAGCCATCTCACATGATCAAAGGCCTCCCCGCAGTGTTTCATGCCCCGCAGCCCCAGCATACCACTGCCCAACAATTGTCATTACACGTGCATGCAACATGAGACGGACTATATTCTGAGGGAATGAAAGGTGCACCAGCGCTGGATGCACCGTCGTCTTTCGCCAGCCTGAAGTCATCCACAGCAATGTGCACTGGATGCCACTCAGCGGAGCCCACCAGCTGACGTGAGTATGTGCCCCGCTACCTCCGAAGCGCCTCATGGGAGCCTGTGTGCGCTCGCACCCACGGTGGGTTGGCGGGCACACGGGCGCCAGCTGATACACAATGCGCAACGAGCCAGCGGTGCATGTCGGAGTGAGGGCCCGCTGACGTGGCCCGCTGTGCAGTAGGGGTCTGCCCGGGCGCCTGGGGGTGCTCGGCCCTCCGCCAAGACCTCATGGGCAGAAACACCAGACGGACTGCCTCAGATGCCTCCAGCCCACCGTCCGGCCTGGGCGGGCTGGGGTTGAGGTCCACATCGTGTCGCAATCCAGCTTCCACCGTGGCGGCCACATGCATGGCGACCGCCACGGTTGGTTGACTTACATCACTTGGCCTATCTGGCCATTCATGGATTGCATCAGTGCATATGAAGTTGTGTGGGGTGTGTGGTGGTGCGTGTGTGAGCGGGCGTGTACGTGATTTGAGCCCAGGCATACATACATGCAATGATGAAATGTGCTGCAACGTCAGGGGGGGAGGTCGGGGCGTTGAGAGCGCGTAAGGAACCGGGGAGGGGGCGGTACCGCGAGCGCAGCGCTTGCAGGGTGGGGTGAGGGCAAGTTAAGAGAACGTGCTGCAAGTCGCGACCGCCACGAGACGCATTTGTCAGCGAATAAAGCATGGTGTACGCGGCCGCCCGTTGAGGCTCAACAGTGAAGTCGAGGAGGTCGCTGACAGCTTGGTGTGGCGCTGCCCAGTTCGTTAGGGAGCAGGGGCACCAGCTCCCCCTCGGTAAACTGATGGTGTTGGGTGTATTGAGTGTATGTGGTGTATTGCGTGGAGCTGGTGGCGCGGCTTGGAAGAGGAGTGCGTGCGTGCATGCATATGCGCCGCACGACACCCTGACTGCTTGTACTTGGCAGTGCACTCCATAACGGGATCATCTGTCACTCGGCCACGCACCGGAAGATGCATTGCAGCCCACAAGCACCACGAACCCTTTGCTGCACAGAACAGTGTGGTCAGCGAGGGAGGGCAGAACTGATGATGCGCGCCCCAACCGCATGCATGCACATGCTGTGGCAAGCAAAGCATCACCGATCGTGCTGTGAAACTGCGGTGTGTTCATCTGCTCACTATGCTCACTAATCACATCTCGTACATCTCCAAGCTTTCACACTGCCAGTGGAATGCCAGTGGACAGGCCAGCAGCCCTTGATTGTATCAACCTAGCTGCTATCCTATGTACACTCACACGCCGCTCAAGGACCCACGGTACCCGCACACAGAGCGGCGTGTCTGCTGCCTGGCAGCCGCGCCGTGCACACCAGTAACACCAGCATAGCCTGTTCAGCCCATCGCACCTGCTGGCTGGGGAGAACGCTTCATCACCGGCCACCTAAAAGGCAAGCACAGCGAGCCTGCTGGGTGAGCTGTATGCCAGCGTGTTGCTGCCACTGCTGCTGGTCAGTGCGTATGCAGGGTTTGTCTGGAGTGTTCCCAACTTCGGACAAGCAGTTCGCTCGCAAGCTGCAGCCTGAGCTGCGCGGTGCAAAAGGGCCGATCAGTGCACGGCTGCCGCCTTGCGCTTTTCACCCGCATGCGTTTCAAGTCTTGCGTACCACCAGCCAAGCCAGGAAGTCAAGGAAGCCTAGGACCATAGGAACCTCAGCAAGTGCAATACCAGCACCTTGCTTCCCACGCGCCCTGCCTTTTGTATGCTGTGCAGGTGACGGGGTCACACTTGTCAGCAGCGTGTCCCCTCTGACCCCACACCGTCTCTTTCGCCTCTCGGCAGGATGCAGGGTGCGTATTCCAATTGCCAGCAGTGGTGTGTGCAACCCAATTGTACAGATTGATACCGTAGACCGAGTGTACAGTGTCACGTCAGCACGCATGCGTTTAGTCATTTCGAGGAGGCACGCCTTTCCGCTGCCCTGGCTATGCCGATACTGAGGAAAGCCAGCACTGTGGAGGCGAAGAAAGTGGCGCAAACGAGCACCATTGCGGCGGGGCCGCCAGTAGCTGCCAGCTTGCTGCCACAATGTGAAAAGAGCGGTCAGCGCAAGGTCGCATCCAAAACCTACGCCCCGGATACTCTTGAGAGTCCTTGTGAAGCTATAACGAAAGCCACAGCCGCTGTGCGCACAGCACAGGCGCCTGAACAGAATTCATTAATCTGTGCTTTCAGCATGCAACACCTCAACCGGCAAAGTCCGTGCTCGTTTTGGCGCGCGGCATCTTGTACGTTCAAGCCGGCTGCGTGGCCTGCAGTGCAAACCTCCGTCTGCCTTGTCTAATGCTGCTGCTGACCCCAAAATCCGACCTGATGTGAGCCTCTCCGTATCATGCCATCATCTCTGCTGTGTGCATAACTGGTGATTAGCCTTTGGCGTGCGAGTGGCTGTTGGGGCTTGACGCCTGCACTCATGACATTTCCTGTCTACCTTACTGTGTGTCCGCAGGCGCTGCTACGTCCCCTGCAGCGGACCCCAACGCCTACAATAAGACCCCCTCACATGATTTCAACACCGTCATCGACGGGGTCGGTGGCTCGTGCACACCCTGGCATGCCCCTTGCTTGGGCGCTCTTTCTGGCACACCCTTGCACCACTTGCTGAACAGGCTCTGACGTGGCGCCTGATCGCAGGTGTTCAATTTGTAGCCCTCCCTTGCCCCTACATGCAGCAGCATGTGCATGTAACGGATTTGTGCTGCATGCTTTGGCTTTACTTCGCAAGCTGTTCTCCCCTGCCTTCCTTGCTTGCAGTTCGGCGTGAAGAATGACACACCCGTGTCCAACAATTGGTATCGCATATTCCGCGCCGGATTGGTCTTGGTCGTCCTCGCATACACATTTGCGCTGAGCACCCGGGATTGGGCAGCCGCCGTCTCCGGTGTGCTTGGCGGGGCATGTCTCGCCAGGTACTCCATTGGCGTGTTCAGGCTGATGTGGCACGGAGCTGACGCCGGCCTCCCAAGCAGTGGAGCAATTTCTAGCACTGGTGGTATCATGTGGAGTTCTGCATCTGATCTGGCCATGTTCACCGTCGTGGTCGTTGGTACGGAGTGGTTTCGTCGTAGTTGCCTCCCTGTGGTTTACAGCAACAAGTTTGAGCCCATTCGTATTCACATGGAGTGGGAAGTGGGAGAGAATCACACGCGTGTGGGTTGGGAGCTGACTGCAGAGACGCAGGAGAAGATGTTTCTAATGCTGATGTCTGCGCCCACCTGGAGGGTCGTAATTTCTGTTATCCAGCGTGTCCGCGACGACTGGACGGACGACATACGCAAGCGCTTTTTAGACGAGTTCAACCTCAACCTGTGGAGCCGGGACATGCATGACGCCTGCATTGCGCTGGCGTTCAGGCCTTACTCTGGACTTCATGAGCGGCGCCTGCAACAAGACTGATGAAGGGCCGGGGCCGCGGTGGCGCTGGTGGCGCTGGTGTGCGGCTTGCTCAGCAAGGGCCTCTCAGCAGTGATTGCAGTCCTGGCCTGCATACCTGTGAGCACGTGCAGCAGTGGTCTGGGAACAAACCGGTGGTGCCCCTCGCCCCTGCGCTGGGGACTCACAGCCCCACATGATCACAGTACATGCCCCCCTGCAGTGTTCCATGCCCTGCTGGCCCGGCTTACATCGGCTCAGCGCTTGCTATTGCAACGACACGCATGCAACGGTGGGTCCCGGCCTAGCTGTGAGCGAGGGGACATTGGGGGGGACAATGAGCCGGCAGCTGATAATACACTGATGATGTTGGGTGTATTGGGTGGCCCTGGCGGCGCGGCGTGGAAGAGGAGTGCGTGTGTGTATGTGTATGTGCGCAGCGCGACATCCTATCTGCTCTACCTGTTGGGACTGAGCTGTGTCCTCCATGCACTCTATGGTGGGATCGTATCTATCACTCAGCAACGCACTGAGAAATGCCTCGCAGGCCTAGATACCGTAGGTAACGTGGCCGCAGGCGCGTTGCACGCATGCCAGCTCAAGTCCGCCGCGCTGAGCCCATGCACTCCCGGCTCACAGGCCTGCATTGGCGCGTTGCCCACCTCTGAAAGCGCACAGTGTCTGCGATTTCATGCATGCATGGCTCAAAATCTCAGTGCTGCGTAACTTGCCCTGCTGGGTGCAGCACACACTGTGTCTTCGACTGAGTGGCTGGCCTATGTTACCTGCCTGGACATATACCCTAACATTTCTGACTCCTGGTCTGACTCTTAAGCCTGAATAGCTAAGCGCACCATACGAAGTCAATAACCACATGGCGCATCGCCGGCGTACAGGGCGTGTGTTGGTTTGAAGGCCATACGGTACACCATGCAACAAGCTCAGGTCCAGCGGTGAGCCAACGGGCCACCTGCACCAATGACATACCTTACTTTCGTGCACGGTGTCATCGAATCTTAGCACCGACTGATCTTAGCACCACTGTGGAGCCAAGGCATGCACGACGCCTGCGTCGCGCTGGTGCCAGAGCATTCGAATGTACCAGCCCCATGTTATGTATAGTCATGTAGGGGAGGTGCAACATCAGTAAGGACGAGGGCGGGGGGAGGGGCTTGACTGCGCACTGCACACCACCAGCATGCGAGACCCGCGAGCCCTTTGCTGCTCTGCACAGCGCAGGCAGAGCCTGTGGTCAATGGCTGTCATGGAACAAGCCTGGTGTGCAGCAGGCCCCATCGAGTGAGAGTTGAACATGATGCATGTCCGCACCGCACGCACGCACATGCTGTGGCAACTGGCAAGTGAAGCATCACAACTCAATCGGGCTTATACACTGCACACATCCATCCATCCATCCACAAGCACTCACACTGCCAGTGGCCAGGTCAGTGGCCCTTGATTGTGTTGACCTACCTGCTGCCGCATCTGCTGACGCGCACACGCAGCTCAGGGACCCACGGTGCACGCGCACGTGCACGCAGCCTGTCCATCCCATCACCACCGGCTGGCTGGGGAGAGGGGTTCATCATTGGCCACCTACCTGGTAGACAAGCACAGCCTGCACTACTGCCAACACCTTCTTGGTGTTGCTGCAACGGCTGCTGGTCGGTGTGTATGCTTGGTTTGTCTGGAGTGTTCCACGTTTGGAGAAGCAGGTGGCTTGCAAGCTACAATCTTGAGCGTTGTCAATAGGCAGACCAGTGCACGGCCGCGACTCTGCCATCACATACTAAGCCGGCACCCCACTGCGCTTTTTGCCTGCATGCATGCGTGTCAAGTCTTGTCTAGCACCGGCCAAGCCAAAGAAGCCTAGGACATACTGATAGCAGCCTCAGCAAGTGCTAGGCCCAGCACTAGGTGCATCACGTTACTGAATGCGCCCTGCCCTTTGTACGCTGTGCAGGTGAACAGGTCAGAATCGTCACAGTGTTCCTGCTAACCCTACGCACGCCGTCTCCTGGCAGGATGCAGGGTACGTATTCCAGTTGCCAGTAGTGTATGCCAAACAAATCGTACAGATACCGTAGACCAAGTGTACAAGGCTGAAAGGGGCCTCACGTCAGCACGCATGCGCTTAGTGATAACGAGGTGGCACGTCTGACCGCTGCCCTGGCTATGTCAATACTGAGGAAAGCCAAAAGTGGAGGGAAACAAGCTCCATGGAAGCGAGGCCAGCAGCCACCAGTTGCTGCCACAGTTAAGCGAGCAGTAGGCGTGCCCCGAGTGTGCGCTGCGGAGAGCTACACCCCCGCACGTTCAACTCAGGTGCATGACCAGGATGCAGGAATCTGTGCGTCTAGCATGCATCACCTCAACCGGCCAAGTCCATGTATGTTTGGCGAGTGGCGTGTTGCATGTTCAGGCCGGCTGCGTGGCCTGCAGTGCGAATCTCTGTCTGCTCCGGCTGATGCAGCTGCTGGCCCCAAAATACGACCTGGTGTGAACCGCCCGGTATCGTGCCATCATCTCTGCAGTCTTCATAAATGGCGATTGGCTTTGGGGCACGGGCGGCTTGTTGGGGCTTGACGCCTTGACCCATGACATTTCCTGTCTATCGTACTGCACGTCTGCAGGCGCTGCCGCGCCCCCTGCAGCGGACCCCAATGCCTACAATAAGACCCGCTCTCAAGATCTCAACACCATCATCGCCTGGGTGGGTGGCTTGTGATTGACCTTGCATAACCATCTTAACAGGCGCCTGATGTCATGTGCTCAAATGATTACCCTCCCTTGCACATGCATGCAGCGCGCATGCATGTGTAGCAGATTCGTGCCACGGCATGCTGTGGCTTTACTTAAAAACTGTACTCCCCTGCCTTGCTCACACTGCAGTTCGGCGTGAGGAATGACACGCGCGTGTCCAACAAGTGGTACCTGATGTTTTGGGCCGGTCACGTCTTGGTCGTCCTCGCGTACACGTTTGTGTTGTGTGGCCGGGATTTGGCAGCCGCTTCCTCGGGGTGCTTGGCGGGGCGTGTCTCGCCAGGTTCTCCACTGGCGTGGTCAGGCTGATGCGGCACGGGGCCCACGCCGGCCTCCCAAGCAGCAGAGCAATTTCTGACACTTTTGACATGATGTGGAGTTCCACTTGGGATTTCGCCGAGCTTACCGCTGTGGTCATTTATTTGGCGTGGTTACGTCGTTATTTCCTCGCGTTCAGCGGCGACACGTGTGTGCCCATTCATATCCACGTGGCAGTGGAGGACTCGCGCATGGATTGGGAGCTGCCTGCAGAGATGCTGCTGGAGATGCTGATGGCTGTGCCCCCCTGGATGTCCGTAATGAACGTGCTCCGGCGTGCCCGCGGCGACTTGCGGGACTTACACAAGCGCTTTTCAGACGAGTTCAACCTCAACCTGTGGAGCCGGGACATGCATGACGCCTGCATCGCGCTGGCATTCAGGCCCTACCGTGGCGTTCATCAGCGGCGTCTGCATCAAGACTGATGAGGGCCGGGGCCACGATGGCCTGGTGGCGTTGGCGGGTCGGTTGCCCATCCAGGGCCTGAGCACTGGCTGCCCTCCTGGCCTACCTGTAAGAACGTGCTGTCGTTTGTGAACAAGCAGGTGGTGCTGCACCCTTGCCTCTGAGGACTTACCGCCCCGCATAATTCCAGTGCATGCGTTCCTGCAGTGTACCATGCCCCGCAACCCCAGCTCAGCTTGCACTGCTTCAGCGCTTGCCACTGCAAGGGCACGCATGCAATGTTGGGAGCTGGCCTAGCTGTGAGCGAGGGGACAATGAGCCAGCAGCTGATAACAGACTGATGGTTTTGGTGTATTGGGTGGCGCTAGTGGCGTGGCGTGGAAAAGGAGTGTGCGTGTGCATGTGCATGTGCATGTACGCCGCACGACACCCTACCCTACCTGTTGGGACGGAGCAGTATACTCCATGCACTCTATGGTGGGATCACATCTATCCCACAGCCTCGCACTGAAGAATGCCTCACAGGCCTTGATACCGTAGGTAAGGTGGCCGCAGGTGCGATGCATGCATGCCAGCTCAAGTCCGCCCCCCTAAGCCCATGCACTCCTTACTTGCTCACAGGCCTGTGTTGGCGCATCGCCCACCTCTGAAGGCATGTGGTGTCTGCGATTTCATGCATGCATGGCTCCAAATTTGAGTGCTGCGTAACTTGCCCTGGGTGCAGCACACACTGAGTCTTCAACTGAGTGGCGGACCTATGTCCCCTGCCTTGACATACTTCTTAACATCGCCTCTGACTCCTGGTCTGACTCTTAAGCCTGAATGGCCGGCGCAACCCCTCAACTACATGGCGCGTTGCTGGTGTAGGGAGCGTGTGTTAGTGTGAAGGCTGCCATACGGTACAGCATGCAACAAGCTCAGGTCCAGCAGTCGAACAGCGTGCCACCTGCACCAATGCGACTTGTTGCGACCTTGGCGATCCGCATGGCACGATTGGACCGTAGCATTGATCACAGTGTACACTTGTGCTTGCTATTGCACGGGCACATGATGCGTTCCTCGGTTATCAGCTTTGCCACTTTGCACCTATCCAATGCTGCATTTGTACTTGCATTCGCTGCCTTCAATTCTGGTGCACCGTGTGAGCCTATGTTGAGGCTATCACAAGTTGACCCCTTGGAACTCAGGCTGTTTGTGCAAGGTTACTGTGGTGACACTGTTCAAAACCACCAGTTTCTGCCTACGTCCTTGCACTCTTGGAACTCAGACGCTTACACGTTCAACCATGAAGCGGCGCAAAGCTGGCGGCACGGCACCCAGCTCAGAAGCAGCACCAGAGCAGGCCGATGCAGCTGACGGCAGGAGCATGTCGTGGCAAACGCCTCCAGATGGGTTGTTCGACAACCTGCTCCCACTGATGAGCGTCAGCGAGGTCGTGGCGATGCAACTGACATCACGGGACTGGGCAACTGCAGTCTGGCGATGCCTACGTGTTTGCCCTGCAGTCAAGCGCCCTGATGTTGACCTCCAAAGGCTTTGCTCACTGTTTCCCTGCACAACACAGCTGGACCTCTCTGCAGTGGAGCTCTCCGCCTCGCAGTTGGCGTCACTCACGAGTTTGACAGCCTTGCAGCAGCTTTCTCTCGCAACGCTGCCCCTCTTTCCGGGTCTAGGTGCACTTGAAGTGCTGTCACCTGAACAAAGGGGCAGCCAGCACCGACGCAGGGCGAATGGCAAGAAGCAGAAACAGCAACAGCGTGCAGGGCAGGCTGTCACTCAGCGTCCCAATCGCAATGCGCTCGGGCAACAGCAGGAGCAGGAGAACGGGAACCAACAAGCACTACCTCAAGGGCCTGTTGAGCGGCAGCAAGGCCGTGAGGATTCTTGCGCTTCAACGCCACAGCTGGAAGCTGGTGATGCGCCTGGCAAGTTGCAGACGCCTCAGCAGACGGACTTGGCAACGGCAGGCCTGCTTACTGTCCTCGCCCGCCTGACGAGCCTGCAGGCTGAGTCTTGCCCTGCGCTCGCCTCGGCTGAGGTCCTGTCAAGACTGTCAGGCCTGACCACGCTGACAGCGGACGCCACGGTCTTGCCGCACCTGAAACTCCTGACCAACCTGAAGTCCCTCTCTTTGAGGAAGCTCGCCAGCTACGATGAGCTGCATCCCCTAAAGGTGTGAGGCTTGGCTTGCGTCTCCGTTCCAGTCAAGGTTTCGGTTCCTGCTGCAGACCTGCCTCACACCCCTGCCTGACTGAGCGGGTTGCTGAAAACTGTAGCGACACACTTGTTTTGCGTATATGCAGAGCCTCCGGACTCTGCTCCTGTCTTCAGACTCTGCTTGCCTCACGCGAGTCCTGCCTGCGGTCGCTAAATTGAGCTCGTTGCTCTGCCTGGCGTTCAAGACCTCTGCCTCAAAACTTCAGCCTCCGGCGGCGCCCAGGACAGGCTACCTGAATACGGCTACACTTTCAAACTTCACATCTCTTGCAGGGTGAGCCTTGTAGAGCGTGTGTGAAACGTAAAACCGCGTGCGACGTGCCGTTGCTTGGTACAGCTCACGTCCTCCTGCGTCGTTGCCAATCCCTTTCCTGCATTACTTTTGCTCCTGTCCGCCTCCTGTCCTGACGTGAAGCCATATGCTCCTTACGATGGACGTGGTGTGTGCCTGTGTCCACGACACGGCAGCTGAGCGCATGCAGTTCTTACCTGGCGCGCTGACCCAGGTCGCACTCTGTGTTTCACCAGCAGTGCTTACTTATCGTTTCAGTGCCCCTGCAAACCTCTCCTCGTTCGTCACAGTGTTGTTCTCCACCCAGCATCGCCATCGTGCGTGACCGTTCAGAGCGTGTCGACTTGCTGTTGGCTCTGAACCGCACACGTGTCGTGTTTGCACCAAGGGTGGAGGGTGATACAGCGCCCAAGTGGGGGGGTTAGATTTGCCAAGTCCAAACACGACGCAGGCTGACGTGTCGTGTTTGCACCAAACTCGGACACAGGCTGACGTCGCTGGAGCTGCGCAGTCCAGTGGAGTTGATTGCGCCCTGCCTGCCGGTCATCGCCACCGCGCTGACAGCCCTACACTCGCTGACGCTCGACGCGTTCTGGGCGGGCCCTCCGCCCCCACCCGCTGCGGCGCCGCTGCTGCACCTGCAGGGCGTACACGCACAGGCTGGGCTGGGGCACGCGGTCCCCGCGGGGCGGCTGGTGCTGCCGACGCCGCCCCGGCTGCGCAGCCTGTCACTCACCATGGACCGGGCAAGGTGCGTGGCGCGAGCGCGCGCCCTGCAGCAGCAGCGGCGTCTTGTTGTTGGCGCGTGTGCAGCACGGTGCATGTGTGGCCGCCAATGGGGGCGTGAACCACCACACATCCCAGCACACATCGGTGCTGTTCCACCGTGCCGCGTGTTTCTGCAGTGCCGACTGTCCTGCACCCCCCACCAGTCACCATAGACCATACCCACTGTGTACATATTACATATAGTATGTGTACGGCATTGTACGGTATCGTGCGTATACACGACTTGTGGGTTCACGCGCCTTAACCTGTGTTCGCCTGCCTTGCATGCAGGCCGGATGGCGCGCTGGAGCTACGCCTCACGCCGCGCCTCACCACGCTGCGCCTGCGCCTGCACTGGGCCACGCTGACCATCGTGCAACAGGCCCTGCCGCCCGGGGAGCAGCAGCAGCAGCAGCAGCAGCACAGGCGCCACCCGCAGCTGCCACCCCATCCGCTTCAGCATCATGCGCTGCAAGGGGCGGTAGCTCAACAGCAGCAGCAGCAGCTGCCGCTGGCCCTTCCTCTTGACGCTGAACCTGACCTTGCCGTGCACACGCTGCCTGCTGCGCCTGTGGCTGCGCAGCTTGTGGCGGGCGACGGCGCTCCTCAGCAGCAGCAAGAGGCCGCAGCAGGGCCTGCGGACGCTGATGCTGCTGCTCTTCCCACTGCGGGTGCAAGCAGCGGCCCCGGCCCTGGCGCCCCCGGGCCATCCTCAGAACTGCGCCAGCACGAGCAGTCACAGCCACAGCAGCAGCAGCAGCATCAAGGTCAGCATCAAGGTCAGCAGCAGCGCCAAGGCCAGCGGAGGCCTCGTCGGGGTGCGGCAGCCGCTGATGGCTCGGCTGCTGCCGCTGCAGCCCATCCCGCGTCGGCGGCGGTCGACGCAAACGCTGGCGCTGGTGCTGGTGCCGGTGCTGGCGGCAGCCAAGGCATGGACGTGGAGGTTACGCTCCCGGCCCACAGCGCCGGCAACACGGCTGCGCGGGGCTCGGATGGGGAGGCGACGGGCGGCGCGGAAGGAGCACGGAGGGATGCGGCGGCCGGTGGCGCCGATGGCGGCATGCGTGGCGGTGGTGACGGTGGTGGTGCTGATGCTGAGTATGCAGATGACGGCATGAGCGACGCCGCCTTCCTGCCGGCACTGTCAAGCATCACGCTGGACGCATGCTTCAGCGTGCAGTTCAGCGAGGTGAGGTGCATGGGCGCACGCCGATGACGAAGTAAAAGGAATACCCGGTTGCATCAGGCTGTGGGGGCAATGAATTCCGCGAGGCATGTTTTCGGGGGACTTTCGGTCCACACCCACCCACCCGGAGTCGTATAGTACAAATGTGCAATTTGGCTTTAACGTCCGTGCATGTGAGAGGTACTGACGTGCAGTGCATGTCGGTGGCCACCTCTTCCAACTGTTGCATTTGACGGGCTGAGGCT
>BDDA01000987.1:0-12087 GCA_001662385.1 Chlamydomonas asymmetrica | reverse complement strand
TAACTGCAATGCTCCCCCCCCCCCCGGGGTCACAGGACGTGCCAGCCATGAATGACTCAGTGCTGTGTGCGATGAGCCAGCTGAGCGCGCTGCGCAGCCTCAAGGTGGCACACTGCCAGGTAAGCAGGCGGTGAGGGAGACGAGGGACAGGCGAGGGACGGGTGTAGGACCTTCACCGTCCATCCGCTGCATCCGCGTGCCTCCCCTGCCCAAATGCTGGGGCAAGCCTTATGAGCCTCATTCGCCTGAATGCCATGCAGTCCCGTGTGAGTGTGTGACCTTCTTCGCATGTGCACATGCAAGCGTGCACCGTTTGATCGAAGGCATAACGAAGCTCAGTTGCACTATTACTGCGCACATGGATGATTGCGCACACATGTGCATGCCTCCATGCATGCGTTTCCGGACACGCATGCCGTGCATGCACGACATGCTTTGTTCGCGCCCTGCTGGTAATACTGATTGCGGACACATCCGACACTACGCGGCTGCCGTCCCGTACACACCCTTCACATGCAGCTTGGTAGCCGCAACTCTGTCTTCTCTACTGCATGCATGCACTGTATGCTTGTCTGTGCCCTGCTGCGGCTGTTGTCGTGCTGCAGCGCGTGACGGGCGCGGGTCGCAAGGCGCTGTACAACGCGCTGGGCGCGGACCGGCGGCCCGTGGCGCTGTGCTTCGAGTCTTGCGCCCTCATCCCTGACCCCACGCGCCCGCTCGCGCTGCCGCGCAGCGCCTCCGTGCAGGCGCTGCTGCACACAGAGGAGGAGGAGGAGGACGAGGTGCAGCAGCAGCAGCCCGCGTCTGGCAGCCGGAAAGCGACTGCAGCGCAGGAGGCAGGCGCGCCCGCTGCAGCGGAGGCGGGAGTGGGGCCCGCCCACGGCGACGCGGCACGTGCACACCTCGGCGGCGGCGGGCGGGGAAACGGCGGACGGCGCAGGGGAACCGGGAAGGGGCCCGACGACGGCGCGGGCAATAGCAGCGGCGGTGGCAGCGCTAGACGAACGGGGAGGGATCGTGGGCTGCTTATGGAGCAGGGCTTGCGCAGGCAATTAGGTAGGCTGCATCGCCCAGCCAGAGGCCGGGGTGCAGCCACTGGCGGCGGCAGCAACGCCGGCCTGGACAGCGGCACTGCGGGCGTGGGGGGCTTGGCGGAGGCTGGTGTGGCGGCTCGCGGCACCAGCAATGGCGGCCGTGCCAGGCCGCGGGGAGCGGCAGCAGAGGCAGGCAGCGGAGGCGGCTTGGGCACCAGCGCCCTCGGCACAGCGGGCGCTGGGGGTCGTCAACCTGCGCCGATCACACGCGGGCGCGTTCGCACCCGCTCTCGTGGCGCCATGGGTAGCGATGATGACGACGACAACGTGCACGACAGCGACGACGATGTCAGCGACGGCAGCGGGGGCGGCGGGGGTGGTCGCATGCACCGCCGCCATGCGCGCGCACGTGGTGCGGACGCTGCGAGGGACACCCATCGTGCCGGCGCGCAGGGTATGCCGCGCTTGCATCACAGGCAGGCGGGGGAGCCCCTCATCGGTCCACCTTCACCTAGGCGCACCACCGCACCTGCAGCAGCTGCGACAGCAACAGGGACAGGTGCTGCGGGGCTTGCGGCGGACACTGACGCAACCGGCAGGCCGTCGCTGAGGAAGCGGCTGGCGATCGGGTCTGCCCCCCCTGCCGGCCCGCCCCTGCTGCTAGCAGAGCCGGCCGGTGGACGTGGCGAGCAGGCCACACGCGCTGGCGGCGATGCGGAGGTGCCCGCAGCTGCGGCTACGGCGGGTCGCCGGCACAGCCCAGGCGCAGCAGCTGATGGCGTCAGGGCCCGGCCAGCGGCGGCAGCAGCAGCGATCAGCCGTCTTGCAGTGGGTGCCACTGCCGCCCCTGGCGCCCCACATGTCCACTCCATCGCCAATGCCAACGCCAACGCCGACGCCAACACCAATGCCACCGACACAAACATCACTCAGCTGGTTGCGTCGGACCTTGAGGGTCGGCGGCGGCGGCGGCGGCCCCGACGGTTGTTAGACAGCGACGACCACTGCAACGGCAACGGCAACGGCAACGGGGAGGAAGGCGACGACGGCCATGCCATGCACACCAATAACACCCGGGCGGACGATGACGAGGCGGAGGGGGAGGGAGAGGAGGAGGAGGGTCCGGGGCGTCAAGGGCGGCGTGGTGGCGACGAGGCGCCGGTGTCCTCTCGTCTGCGCGCGCGACGGCCGCCCCCATCCGGTGCATAGCGCCCACATCGCAGTGTGTGGGGGCACACGTCCCTTGCATGATTAAGGGTCTGGGGTGCCATTCAAGTGGCTGCAGCCCCACCATCATGAGCAGCTCGTGCCCTCCTCTTGCTCCTCCTTGCATAATAAACCAGATAATAAACGTGTGTTTCCTGTGTTGCGCCCCACCACGGACCGTGGCGGTACTGGCCCGTAGTGTCGGCGAGCGCCGGCCTACCTCTGGCATCGCTCCGCCGTTCGAGTGTTTTGCACTGCTTTGCGCCAGATTGCTGGTTGCTTGCCACTCATCGAGGCCCCTCTGAGCCCATGTACCGTATGAAACGGTTGGCAACAGAAATGGTTATTTAAATGGCCTTGGTAGGTGCTCACCTGAGACATACCCCTGTTTTTTGGCAGGTTTGCTGCTAGTTGTGCAGTCAGGGGTGAAGCGCGCTTTGCCGGCTTAAAACTTGTGCTTCCAACTTGTACCTCCTTCGCCTGTACTGTAACAGTAGTGTAACTCATTTGTTCATTTCGTACTGCACTGCAGAGCGCGGCAGGCGCTCGCACAGCATTGACCATGAGGCATGCACATTCCGCAACCTTCCTGGACAACCACTGAACCCCTGCCTGAGTGTTCCCTTACAGATGCTGGCAGGCCATCGCCCCGCAAGGGCCAGCATATTACAACAATTGTGTGGCATGACACGCACTTTTGCTGTGGTGCCGGTGATGCTAAATCGCTGGGGCTGTGTGACTGTCCAATCAAAGCACACCTCGGCTGCATGCGGGCGGCAGAAGTTCAATGGATGTATCCAGGAGGTGTCACACGCCTTTCTTTGCACGATGCCGATGTGCTGCACTGAGCCCCTGTGGCCCTCAGGCACGCGATGTGCCAAGAGTGGTGAGCCACTTCTGGCGGACTGGTCCCCATCTAGGAGCGCATGAGCCGTTTGGCCAACACGCTCCTGATGTAACATAAGCTTAATCGGAATGTACTCGTGTGTAACAGGCGATGGGAGCGGCAGCGGATCCAGTTTGTTACATACCTTGAACTGACTGACTGCTCCGCGCGTGTTGCAGAATTGTGTGCGCTGCTCAGCCCGCTTGCTTGGCTGCCACGAGTGCAATCCTACTGGCCTGCATGCAATGAATGTCGAGGCTCACCGCTGCTGTCATGCCAGACCTGATCTGATCTGCTGACACGACGCGATGCAGACGTCTTTTGGCGGCTGGCCGGACTACCAACCCGCAAAGCGTTACGTGTGAGCAGCCGTTGACTCGTTCAGGTGGGGATGCTTACGATATGCAAGCATGCCGCACACGGTTGAGTATCACAAGGCAATAATGCGGAACGACAACGGGCGGCACAGCAACAGGCAGTTATGCCAACATGCATGTTGCATATGCCAAGCAGATTTGCAGGCAATGTGGCAGGGTTGCGGCCAGGACGCATGCAAAGGGTTGCAAACCTGATAGGGATGGGGACCACATTGTAGTTTGGGGTTGCATGGTTGTATTATGGATACTGGGGAGCGGTGCCACAAGTTGACAAGTGGTACTGCACTGACTAGTGCTAAGAATGTGCAAAAACTAACTACGTTTCTATTCGTACGTGATCACGGCGATCCTAACTGGATCGCCAAATGAGCTGGGAGCGATGCTGAGGGGATGCAGGTGGGAGAACTACGACGAAAATGCTATTGCCTTCGTCTTGGGTCGGTGTTCTCTCTGGTGCACGCAAAAGAATCAGCAAGCGAGGGCGCGGACCAAGAGCACATGCATTGGAATTTGGGTTTGCTTTGCAGCGGTGCTGCTTATAAAGCCGTGCTGTTGATGTGTGCTGTTGAGCGCAGATGGGGGGCGTAAAGCCACAGGTGCCCAATCAAGCTACAGTTCAATACACCAAACGCGCCCGTTGCCAGCTACAGCAAAGCCCTAAAGCCAAAGACAAGCAACCACCAACCGGACCAGCTCAATTCAACAGTATCCTCATCGCGAATGTCAGCGCTGCCATTGCCATGGCATGTGCTGTGACACCCCGGCCAAGTGTTTCCTACACATGAGAATTATGAGGTGGGTGACCCGTACTAGGCACCCAGCAACACGCGCGCATACCCAGACACCGCATGAGGCCCAAAGGGACGGCAAACAAAGAGGGTGTTAAGCGGTAAATGAACATTATAGCATGCGCGGCGCTTACTCAGCACCCTCGCATGTCTCGCTCTCAGTTGATCGGTGCGCACCAAGACGAGTGCGCAAGCGGGCCAAGAGACCAGTAAGCCAGTGTCCACTAGCCGCGCCTGCATGGACCGCCCGCTAGGTGTACGTGGGCCGCGCGTGAGAGCTTATTCATGCAGCTGAGAGGGGACCCAAACAGGATGTAGACGACATGGAGATGCGCAACCCATTACTGTATGGGACACGGCGTGCTTGCAATCGCCCCCAAGTGCTCGCAATCTTGGGGCACGCTTGATCAGTGTCAGCCCTTCTTGGGGAGGATACCCGTATCATTGCAACGCGGTACGCGGTACGCGGTACGCGGTACGCGGTACGCGGTGGTGTGCTACTGCTATCCAACTCGACAACCAGTCTCGCAATGCCGTCAATGACACGCCTAAATGTTAATAGGCTTTTCCAGTAGGCTTTAAGAAGAAATGCCGCAGTACGACCGTTATGCCTGGCGGCAAGGTGCCGCCTGTAAGTTATCGAGCCATGTAAAGCGGGCTAACGGGCAGTGTGCCCAGATTCAATACCAGATACCAGACACATTCAATATCAAATGCCAAGTGGTGTCAATGTGTTCAGGTCTCTGTGACCCTTAAGCTGTAAAGCATACGTTTTGTTTTGGGGTGGAGGGCGCACAGGAGAGCAACCGTAAATGCTAAACGACCCTGCGGTCTGTTGCCTCCCCCGTCAGCGACCGAGCGGGAACCCGCTCTGGCTGGCGCCAGTAGCCACGGCCGAGGCACTGCCACCGCTACCCACCGCATGCTTTAAATCATGTGTTCACGGTATGCCTGCTGCGATGCACAAGCCTGGTGGGCAATCTGTCACATCCAGCAGCTCCGGTTGGGTCCTGCACTAATCCTGGCACATGTGTTTGGCAATGGCGATCTGCTCTGTTCCTCCCGTCTCTACTGGAGGGGAGATTCTGCAGCAGGGCTTGGATATGGGGAAGCGATACGCTTCAGAATTCCGTGGCTCCCCGTTCTCCAGTGTCCATTCGAAACCCTTGTTAACTAGATCTGCGTTTGGGGGGCATTTATAAGGCAGCAAAAGCGTGCAAGCAACCCTTCAATTGTTGTCAGCAGCGGCAAGTGCAACGATATGTGGCTATCCCAATCACGCCAGGAGGCAATGAGTGCATGCAGAACCGTGATGTGCCACGTATGGGCAACAGCATGGTCATTTTGAAAGCATCAGGGCGTGCTGCAGGTGAGGCATCAAGCACGGGCAACGAATGCACTGGGGTGTGAGTCAATGAGCTCCAGGGACAGGCCCGGGAAGGGGCGCCCACACGGGGTGGGATGACTGCAACACGCACACAACCAAACTCAACACACCCGCA
Organism: Chlamydomonas asymmetrica; assembly: GCA_001662385.1. NCBI lineage: Eukaryota > Viridiplantae > Chlorophyta > Chlorophyceae > Chlamydomonadales > Chlamydomonadaceae > Chlamydomonas > Chlamydomonas asymmetrica. Next base: position 6,294 of record BDDA01000987.1, on the reverse strand, counting down.
CCCACACATATGCACAGCGTTGTGCGGCAGCGGCCAGATCCGCCCAGACACTCCGCTTGCCCTGGTGAGGTGCGGTCTCCATCCTTGCACACGTGCACACTGCCCCACGGTAATCACCATGCGTGGCCAAATGGGAGCAAATACTACTCTCTCACACGCACACACGCCAGCCCGCCAGCCCCCCTGCCCGCCTGCCCGCACGCACGCACGTACGCCCGGCCCCCCGCCCGCCCGCACGCACGCCAGCACCCCCGCACGCCCGCATGCACGAGCAATGCCAGCTAGGCACACACGCACCGCTGGCTCGTGACACGAGGTACTCAGCAGATCTCCTGCTGTCAAATCCGTAGTGTGTCTGTGCTTGCTCAGGTGTCATTGCAGCCAGGCGTTCAAGGCACTGAGCCACATCCGGTGGGTAAGCTGTGCCAATGCTGCCGCCCGGGGCATGGCACCTGCAGGCGCAGCACACAGGCGCCCACAACCACACTTGTTGGTGCCAAGGACATCCGCATCGGTGGCTATGCCTTACAGCATGTGTGAATCAGTCCCAAGTCCCAATGGTACACGGGCAAAGACATATGCATACCAGCATGCTCAAAAACACCTGAAGCAAACGCAAATTATGAACAGGAACGGCAGCATTGTGGTTGGAACCCCGTGTCCGACACAACCCCCATTAGAGACAGGGCGGCAGCCGGCAGGGTGCTGGGCAGGGTGCGTTAGCAGTACGGAGCCGTATAGGCATAAGATGAGGGTAATGAGAGATTCGACTTTGCATCTGAAGGTCTCGCAGCGGACTTCAGAGGTGGTTGGCTTGGTGATGGCATGAAGGCATGACTGCTTGCTGAAATGCATGGTGTCATCACTGTCATACCATATCCTGCTGCCATGCACCTGTACGCATACGGTGCTTTCCCATCCCACCCACCCACCGGTAGTCAAGCAGCACAGACGCCCGAACGTAGGGGTCCAACTCATGCCTGCATGCAATCAATTCAGACCCCGTCAGCCACATGAATTTACAGCAAAACACAGCGATACCAGCTGGTTCTCAGACCACGACATGGGAGTGAAACCATCCATTGTGGATTAGCGGTACAGCAGCGGGTGAGCAATGCAATCCAACTGGTTGGGCATACAAAAGGGCGTGCAGCCGTGCAAAGACACCGTCTGGACTAGCCTGCGCCCTTCCACTCCGCCAATCCTGAGTTTGAGGCCCGCTTCTTGCACAATCTCAATCTTCCTTTGCACACCAACATACCTTCACCAGATCCCAAATCCCCCTTGCGATTCCCAGCTGCAACCCTCGTTTCCCTGCGATACGGGTCGCATCTGCGCGCTGATGGTTAACCCGTAACGCTGACCCGTTCCTTTTCACGCACCCTTCCAAAGCAGGCCGCACATACACCCACCCACCTCATTTGATTGTGAAATATCGTGCCCGGCAGGAACACCGAGCCATATGTGAGCCCCGTTTTGTAGCCAAGGTTATCCCATCCGAGCGCGCTCAGATTGTCGATCAATTTGATATCCCCACTCAGTGGGTAGACGACAACGTTGGCTGGGTGGCGATCGAATTGCGACGTCAGGAGATCATAGATTGCTGCGCGCACCACTTGCGTGCTGTTCATGTGCGGCGATGGTACGGCAGAGGCTCTGCTGCTGGGAATCAGCAGCTCACGCAGGTGCTGGGGGCTGCGCTGCAGCACCTGCGATGCGGGCACGCAGCACACCAGGCCACGCACCTTGTCATGATGCAGCCTGAATAAGCCTGATGCACACTGCAGCGGTCGGCGGCTGCATGCTAGCTGTGATAGTGCTAAGATTGATATCTGCGGGTGCGTGTGTGTGTTTGGCAACTCTTTAGGGCGGCCGCGCCTGTGTGCATAACTGCGGTTTCTCACCTGTCCTGTCGTCAGCTCCATTGCATGGGAAGCATTCAGCGACAGCATTTTTTCGATTTGGCTGACTGTCGCCCCAACCGCAGGCTCTTGGAACAAAGCACTCCAAAACACGTGCACCCCTACATGCGGCATAACCGCGTTGACTTGCGACACCCACACCTGCAAGCAGTGCACATAAGGTGGGTGAGTCCGACCAACCATGGGCCATGGCTGAATGCCAGTTATGTATTGAACACTGTCACATGTGCACGTTGCTGGAGCTTTGCATACAGGATTGGAGTGTGACACCGAACCATGCACAAAGCAGGAGGCGCTACCTAGAGTCTAGAGAGCGTGGGGCTGGTGGTCCTGCATTATGCCCACATACTTGCGTCAAGTTGATGCTGGAATGCAGCGGAGTGCAGCCCTAAACATACTGCTGCTGATTGCGGCACCTAGATGCGTATTAGTGCTCACACGTGCTTGAACTTCCACGCACGAGCCTGGCCAGCTGAACCTTCGGATTCACCTCTGTGTGTATGTCGGAGAGCCCGCAATCGCGTGCCACACGCTGCTGAGCGAGCAAGGCACGCACCGCCTTCAAGGAGCGTTCTCCTTTCCATGTGTGATGGACTTCGTTTGTCCCGTCCAACCCGCCATAGTGGTCATAGCAGGGGTAGCTGTTGCGCATCTCGCCAGTCGTGTGTTCGACAGGCAGACACCAAATCTTTACGAATGCTCGCCCAGAGCTATCTGTTAACCGGATGGCGGCAGAAAACCATGAACAGGCTTGTATGCGTTGTTTCACCACCGAAATCCGCTCAAGGCACCAACTCAGGGCTTAATGTTGTTTTTCTGCTTGCAGACGTGAAGTGTGCGGCAAAGTGGCTGACAAAGCAAGCCCCAGCCTTGCCACAGCAGGATGCAGTTGCAATTAGCTTTCTACAGCGTTGCACAAGCAAACTCACCTTTAGCTCTCAGCACAAACGCATCGCCTGCACAGCAACCACAGCAACAGCAACGCAGCGCAGGAACAACATCCAGCATGGGACGAGAGCAGTCTGTGCTCGAAAGCATGCAGCCTAAACTCAAAATCCAACGCCTATGTACAAGTTTCTCGGCACTGACCATGGCCTCGGTCGGCAGCCACTGGTGCGGTTTCGTTCAGCTTGGTGGACGGTAAGAATTTGTACTCGCCACGGAGCAACTCAAGTTGCATGCTACACCCTATGCACTCCGTGCAGTTGGGCTTTTGCAGTTTGTCGCGTATTTCAGAAGCCCTGGGAAGGATGCTTGCGATGCGCGCCCGGGGTTTCTGCGCAAGCTGGCGCTTGTTCCCCCCAGGCTGCTGCTGCTCTTCAAGGCTGATACGGCATTGCTGGCACAGGTTGCACTGGCTGACGTGCGGTAGCTGGTCCTCCTCGCTCTGGCATACCACCTGTAAACCAAGAGCACAACGCCGTACAAAAGGTAACCTGAGTGGCTGAATGGACACACTCGACAGGACGTCACTCAACTTCACACGAGCTTCCCCCAAGCATGTTGAACAATTGTATTCAACCTTATAAGGCATATGCCCAGCACACGCTCCCAGCTGCCTCACTGAAGGACCTTCATTCACGTGCTTACCCCGTACCAAATGAAAACACAGCAAAGAAATAGCAGGCTCCTTGGCGCCATCAGAGGCCAGGAATTTTTCCTCCACCCCCAGCTTCTAGCTTCTCCAGTCCTTCTGGTCTCTACTCGCTTCCTTGCTTCCTAAGGTTCAAATCAATGGTATGGTAGAGGGGTAGGAGCAGTGAGCACAGCGGGAAGGATTCAATACCAAACGTTCAAGCAGGCGAGTCAGTATGATATGCCGCAGAATGTGGTAGTGACTGGACAGTGACAATTTCAGCTGAGCTGCATTTACGGCGATTTGTGCACTGCCCGCGCCCGCCTCTCTTGGCCTTCAATAGTGAGGTGGGTGGATTATTGCGGTCGCAATAATGCAGCCGCACCCGACGTTGCTATCGTTACGATGAACATATTGGTATATGTACCGTCTTTCCCGCACTGCGTTGCTAAGGTGCAAATGAGGAGTCCAGCAGGCAATGGTGTGGAAGAGGTGGCAAGCATGCTAAACAACCAAGTTGCGCTGCTGTATACCCTGACACCAAGACATATCTTGTGGTTTCAAATAGACCTGCTGGGAAGGTCCGAGGTGGCCAGTGATCCTTGTTTTGCTTTTGGGCGGGGCTGCAGCGTTAACCTTCAGGGACTCTACGTGAACACCGTCCTGCAGGTGCTGTGTCCTTTTACGTGGCATGATATAATTCAAACTGAAAATATGGATTATGTCAGAACAACGTGTGTGGACAGCGCAGCCTGCTGTACCACCCTGCCGAATCCCGGTCCATGTCGAAGTGCAGGTGACTGGACTACTGGAGGAGATGGTCTGCCTCGGTAGACCTCTGACACGCCTCCAACACGATTCGCCTAATTTTACAGAGCTCATGCTGAAGGTTCCTGCTCTGCCAATACGAAATTGCACGAAATTGCACATGATGTGGTCACATCGTGGCCGTAAACCTTGTGCGGCAGGTACCACAGCGAAACTATTAAGAGCACCTAGATGATTATCTCTGGCTTTCAAATTGCTGCAGCACCTGAGTCACACGGTATGTTTGGGTCAGGTCCTGTGTCGGGTTAGGTTGCTTGCCCTGGCTTGCTTGCAGCAGCATTAACCCAATCCAAACTGCCCAAACCAACGGGCGGGACCATACTGTCTCAGGTTTGCACCACGGAGTACCTTGAGTTGTTTCAGGGCAAAACATAAAGCCTGAACAAAGTCAAAAGCACAAAACTGGCGTTCCCGCCTATGAAACTTGCTGAACTTGCTTCATGCCTGTATGATTGCTGGCCGCTGTAAACGGTCGTGTCTGCCCTGGTAGCCTTACTTCATGGCCTTACTTCACCGTGGGCCTTATAGGCCTTCACCAGGCAAGTGCAGCAGCCAACAAGGCACGGTTAATGTCGTTAATGTATGTCATGCACCACGTGCGTGCGTGTCAATGCTGCCAACCCTGCCTAAAAACCACTGAACAGACGTCTGTACGTGCAGCCCGAACTCCACCGTGCTGAAATATATCTGCAGGTACCAAATGTGGGCTGCACCTGCCTGGAGCGTACCACAGCCGGCCACGTCCCACCTGCACTATCTATCTGGTGGGCCATGCGGCCACAGCCAGGAGGACATACCGTAGGTTCTGCAGGCAAACAGTGCCCGGTAGCACGCTGAGCCTGCGCTGCTTGTATCACACAAAGAGCGCAAGCTTATCACGAGCACTGCGCAGTCACTGCCATGCAAGCTTTTCTGGGCCGGAGTGGTCGTGGCGTCGCAGCGCTAGCGCACAGCATGCATGCAGAGCAGGCATCTGCGCAGGTAGCGCATGCATGCATGTAGATAGGGCCGTGCATTAGGGGATCAGGTTTGTCCTGGCCCGTCGCTTCCTGTTTCTGCAGCTGCTCTCGGACCTGTATCCACCCGGTATCCATCTGTCCACACACAACAACCAAGCAATTCAGTCCACAGTAATGCGCTGCTGGGGAGGTCGAGCGAGGTGGACAAGCAGGAGCAGGCAGCGCCCGACAATCCACCATACAAGCAAGGAATGGAACGTTGACGATGCGGCAGACTCATTGGACCATGTTCCAGCACCCGGGCGGGCACAGCAAGCTCGTCTCACAAGGGACGCAGCGTACGCACAGTGGCATTACTGGCGTAGGAGCATCATGCGCTCCTTGCACTCGCCGCATGTGTTGTGGGCGTGCGGGCGGGCGTGCGGGCGGGCGTGCGGGCGTGCGGGCGTGCGGGCGTGCGGGCGTGCGGGCGTGCGGGCTTACGTGCGTGCGGCGGGCGGGCGGGCGGGCGGGCAGGTGGGTAGGGGTAGGGGTCAATAACAAGTCATTGACTGTCCGCTTTGAAAAATGTTGACATGGCTCAACGCGACAGAAGGCATTTGGGTGTTCCGTGTGCAGGTGAAATCTGTGACAGCTGGCTGGCACACATAAACCTGCTGCGGCCCTACTTGCCGCCATTACCGCCATGCTTGACAGCTGTAAGCGCTCCGTCGTAACGAACGAAGCGGGCGAGCGAGTGCTCAATCAGGCACACGAGTCCGAATTTCATCCGGTTGCAACGCGCCGGAACATGCGGCTGACAAGCAAGTAATGACAAGGACAAGGCAAGGGGTGGTGAGGTGGTGCATGCATGACCTTCCCAGTTCCCAGGTACTCGGGCGCATGCAAACCATGATGACTGGAGTGATTTCCCAAATGGGATGGCTTGTCTCCCAACCTGTGTGCATGAGGTTCGAGGGGCTGGTGCTGGGAATACCGTACGTGGGGAATGGGTTGAGAGATGTGTGTG
>BDDA01000986.1:0-41653 GCA_001662385.1 Chlamydomonas asymmetrica | reverse complement strand
CCCTCCCCCCACTCCCTCCCCCCCTGCCCCGGGAGGCGCCACTACCGGCACATGGGCGCCGATGCTGCTTGCCGCGATGCTTGCGGTTGCTGTGTGGGCGATGCAGTCATGAGAGCTTGTTGGCGTGCTTTGCCCAACCATGTGCCGCATGTGCATTGGAACATGTGTACTTTGAGCGTGTTGGGCCACCGCCCTTGTACACCAACACCAAATTGCGAGTGAACTTATTATCACCTCCTGCGCAGTAGTGCGCACACACAACATGACCGTGCCACTGTGCCGCTCACTGCCTGGCGGCAAGCACGATGAAAATTGCATTGCAAACTGATACTAGCCTGCTTGGGAGTCAGTTCCACGCCTTGCGAACCAGCTTACTCACAGTCATCATCTCTCGCCCACTTACGCATTTGCATCCCCCTCCACCCACCAACAAGGTTACACAAATAACTATGACCTGGGCAAAAATCGCATTGCACCACTCCAAAGAGTTGTTGTTTTTCTTTCTATAAAGAATCCAGGCCAACCCTTGTAACATGGTCACACCCGAATGTCCAGTCCTTGTTGTCGCGCATTAAGGGAACCCACACCTGCATGATGGGTTGATGGGCTGAACGTTTTGGAAGCCTGAAATGCCGCAAGTAAGAATGCCAGCTGTTGACGCATTTCGCACGTGAGGAGTGCATGATGTCGCCGTACGTGAGGCGGAGACGCCTTGGAGCAGCCATGCCCGAACGAATGCACAGGCCAGCCGGGTCTCCAGAACCACAGCCAGGTTGGTGGTGATCCTAGGAAGCACGGGTGCGTCCTGGCGCGATGGCCAGACGGGTTGTCGAACTGCGTGCAGAGCGCTGCCCGAAAGCAGCAGAAGCTTACAGTGGTGATACCAAGACGGTTCCAGCCGGCGTTGACTGCCAGGTTGCTGGGCCCTTCAGTGGCTTGGGCAAGTGGCGACTAGCGGGTGTATTGCGGGTATGCATGACAAACAAACAAGACCTATTGCAGGAGTAGCTTCTGGTCATAAGAAGGGCGCCGATGGTCTGTCAAATTCGCTCTTAGCACATATAGCAGCCAGCCGGTTGGTCCGTAGTGGGCTACAGGTGACACTTTGCTGTTCCGCCTAACCATGCACTCGGTGTGCAGTGCATGGCTTCACTCAACTGTTGGTGGAAGGGACGTGGTGTGCTGGCAGGTGTGTCAACTAGCTGCATAGCTGCACAGCTGACACCTTCCACAACACATCACCTCCCTTCCACCACCACCTACCACACACTCGTGCTTGCTCATTTTCAGTGTGGTCACTGCATGTGATCCAGTTGAAAGCCGTTGTTGACGCACGCTGTGCGGGGCCTTTGCCCGTGTCCCGCATAACATCACATGCGATTGCATCTGCAGAATACAACTAACGCTTGCACGGTGAGACTTTGAGACGGCAGCATCAACTACCGGTAGGCGGCTCGCGTGGGTGTTGCCTGACACGGTACGACGAGCAGGAAACGCACCGCACTAGCGCGCATGTGTCATCACTCACGTCCTTCCACGTGTCAATGGTGCTGCCACGACCATGATTGTCTGCGTCACGCAGTGCCGCGGGCCACAGGTGCGGCCTGAGAGCTGAGCACAGCCTGCGTGCGGCGCGTTGGGTGCTTCCCCAAGCAGGCAGCCCTCCATATGAACGAGCCCAGCATGAGCGTGCATATGCAAACATGTACTAATGTACGTATGTAGCGCTGTGCCACGTACACTGAGCTTGAGTCTGGGGCCCTGCCGAGGTCGATGGCCACAGCAAGCATCCATGCACCACCGCCATTGTGAGTGAAGGTAGGACGCAGGCTCAGCCCGCCTCTGCAGGGTTCAATTTACATCCAGTAATTGGCTATTGGCCAAGCGCTCAGGCAATCAAGTGGATTGAAATACTTTGAATCGGGCAAGGTGGGTTCAACCCACTGGGTTGATGTTCAGCGGTCAATGTGAACACAGTGGGAGTGCAGCAGCACTGCTACCACGCATGCGCAACACAAGGCTGACGGGCAGGGCATGGCACTGTGACGGCTTGCCAGCAATAGCAGATGCAGACACTAAGGGCGTAGAATGGAAGAACGTGAAGATGATACGGTACCATTTCGGAGTTCTGCAGGGTCACGTTCACAACATTCCCATCGCCAGTGGCAAGCATGACCATCCTTGGCGAATCATAGGCATTTCACCAACAGTTCATGTGATCAAGAATGCAAGGGATTGCGGTCTGTGCGACCATGAAGATTAATATTGAGTATAGGCGCCATGGGCGTCTGTTTCTGCGTATGCAAAGGGCGGTGATGCACGCCAGCGAGGCACATTTGCAGGCAGTTTCAGCTCGGAGGTCAAACATGCCTCGTGGTCATGTACTCATGTACGGTCAGAGGGAATAATTGTTGCATAGATGTCGCTGCATCTGGGTGCCTTTCTTGGAGCATTGTGCTGTATGAGCATTATCGTATTCTAAACGTTGCGTCGGGCTGCAGCTACCCAATGAAGTCTATAAGCAGGTGGATCAACATACGGGAGCGTACAGGTGGGCGAAGATCTTGCTAGGGGTGGTTCATGCCCGCCTGTCTTGTCTGTAACCCTGGGGGCCCCCGGACTTTGGTAACATTGAATGGGCGGCCAGACTAGCACGGCAGCGCTGATGCTTCCAGCAATGGCATGCATCCCACACGACATGCCGTCGCGCCAGTCACGCCTGCCTTCAGACACAGCCTCCATCCCACATGAGTGCTCAGTGCATACAGTACCATGCCGTCAGCAGCGCAATCCTTCTGCCCACATCTGCTGCCTCCTTATGAAGGCTGCTGACAAGCTACATGCTTGAGCATTTCGTGTGTCTCTGGGCCTCCTCTTTGTAGCAGGCCCGCTATGCAGATGCGCCAGCAGCAGGTGCAGCAGTAGGTGTCGCAGTGGCAGGCGGCTACAGCAGCTGAGCGCACTTGTCAAAGTTGATGAAGCAGCTCTGACGGCCCATGTAGCGCGCCTGCATGAACGCACTCACATGCACACACACCTCACCATCGTGAGGTCCAGTCTCTATCCTTACGCATGTGCACACTCATTGCTCACAGGAACCGCTTTCTGAGACACACGTGACAGCATGCACAGGCAGGAGCACGGTACGGCTTGCACTCGAGGGCACGCCGTGCAGTGCTCGTAACTAACGTACTGCCATCAGACAGACCTTGGCACAGTTGCAATGGATCGCCCTCCATCACCACCATCTGTAGGCCCAGCATGGGCATGTGATCCACATCATAGACACACGTGGGGCGTGACCTATGACAGCACATCCGCGCCATCATTGACAGAGACAGCGCAGACAGGAGGTCACGGCTGCACAGCTTGCGCAATCCACCTCACCTGTGTTGAGTAGCCGCTGGTCGTCTGCATGAGGCAGCTGGACCGCACCATGATGCCAAAGTCCACCATGGACCGTAGATGCTCCTCCATGGTGGCGTTGAGCGCCTTGTCAAGGTGCACCGCGTGCAGCTTGGGCGACAGCCACGGCTTCATCTCCCCCGCAATGGCCTTCTGCCGCAGGCTCTCCTTGTCTGTGATCAGCACCAGGCGCGGCAAAGGGAGCTGCTGCGTGTGCTGCACGTCAGCAACCAAGGCGCGGGCGTAACTATGGCCATCAGCAGGGCCGGACGTGTTGTTGAGCAGGACTGGCTTCTTCAGCTCCCTCTCCCTCCACTGCTGGTAAATCTTGTACGCGCATTCGGTGGCCATGCTAAGCAGGGCTTCATCGCTGCCTCCCCCCTTGTGGCGCTTAATCGCCTGTGCCTCACCTGCAGATGCATTCAGTAGCAGGAAGGAAGCAGTGTTGAGAGACGCTTGGTCTGTAGTGCTGCGCAGTGCAGCACTACAGTGCCTTGAGGAGCGAGGCTGCTGAGACTACTGTGCTGTGACTCGGGCAGCTGTGACGGGAGGTGTTTGCGCATGACGCCGCAAGAGGTGCTAACGTGAGGTAAGCGCTGAGCATGGTGATGCGTGAATCGGCACACGGTATGCAATGCAACGCGCGTCTCTCCGTGCACGCAGCCGTCTGCCACCTGCCAGAATCGCGCTGTATTGCCACTACTGGTACCAACTGAGTCGTGAGTCGTGACGGGGTGCAAAGAAAGGATCGCTTGCCCGTTATGAACCAACTCTCCCAGCACGGTAACTTTCGGGCAAGCTCCGGTTAAGTTTCGGCCCAGCAAACCTGCACCCCAGAGCCACGGCCGCAGCAAGCGCCTTGATGATTCGTATTTTGCCGCATCCGGCAACCCGGCATGCCCACAGCGTGCCTCGCAGGGCATTCTGCTACTTACCAGTCAGCTGGCCCAAACGCAGGTGGAACGCGATGAAGGGCTCTCCAGGGTTGACGCCAAGGGCGGCGAGCGCTGAGTCCACACGCTGCACAGCCAGGCGGCCAGGCGGATCCACAGACCTGACTCAGCGCATGATTAGCCAAGCACCAGTCAGCAGCTCAACACCCCGCTGTCGAGGACGCGCATGTGCACCTGGTTTACCCGCCACCGTACATGCACGGTACGCTACTACATCTGCGTGTGGTTCGCGTCCGCTGCGATTGATTGACTAATCATCACTTGGCCAATCAGCCCGTTCACGGATTCGTGTCCGCTGCATGCATTGTCACTGCTGGGCTCAATCACCCCTCCCTTGGCTTGCATCAGCAGGCAGGCCTGTCTGCATCCCCCCCCGACCCCTTCTCGGCATCGACCCGCTATTCTGCTTCTCGCTGCTTACCTGATGCAGCTGTGGTGACAGCGTGAAGAGCGATTGCACCACATCGCTGATGGTGCCCTCTGGCACACGCATGTCAACGTTGTTGGCGTTTCGCCCGCTGGGGCGCTCGGCACCGTCTGCATGCACACGCAGGATCAAGGATTGAGCTGGGTGTGAGCACTGAGCAGTCATGTCGGCCCCAGGGCATCTGCTATACGGTTGATTGGCTGCTCATCACTTGGCCAATCAGGCCATTCCTGCATGACGGAGATCGTGTATGGAGGTGTGGGAAGAGCATATTGACCTGCTACATGCAAACGTTACCATGCACGATGTGCTGGTCATCATCTCAAGCATGTGTCAGGAGCATCGCTGGCTCATTCCTGTCAGCCAGGGCTGCAATCAGGGTAGCAATGGTGCGCATGCCACATCCTCACAAACCAAGGGTGTGGATGCAGCAACCACTGAGCTTCCAAACTTTTGTGAACTGTGCAGCCTGACGTGTTTGGAGGACCACGCTGATGAGGACACTACATGGTCAATTCGGTACAGCATGCAGTCAACCAGGTAGCATGCATCCAGCATGCATCCACTCAGACACCTACAGCGGACTGCAGCATCGCAGCAAGGAGCGAATTGCAGAGGTGCACGCTGCAGTGCACGCTGGTTCACGCTGGCGTCGCACATGCACGTGCGCATGGGTGGTGTGTATGCACGTGTTGACCACACACAGTGACACATGGTTGGCACCAAGCGCATGCATGGTCACACCCACAGTTGGTGGCCAGGCTGATGACACGATCCTCCAGCTTGGCGATGGAGCCGTTGATGTACTGCTGGTACCGGTCCATTGCTTGCGGGTTGTTGCGGTCTAGGTAGTCCAACAGCCTGAAGTGGCGCGAGGAAGTGTTGCTCTCCATGTGCAGGCCCAGGTCGGGCGTGTTGCGCCAGTCTATGAGCGTGGGGCTGAAGAAATGCTCCAGGGGCCCCGGGTGCTCATGGTGGATGATCAACACGCGCTGCGCAGCGGAGGTTTAGACCGCACCAACCACGGTATGGTAGTGTTAGGCACTCGGGAGTTAACTTGGGCACAGCTGCTTCAAATGAATGTGGGCCTAAACAGGCAGGGAGCCATGCATGCATGTCTGGTTGCAGTGCTGTCGGCGTCAGGTAGTCGCTAGAAAATGGTGGATGGATGAACGGCTGATGTTGAAGCTTCAAGTCCCACTCACGACCTTGCAAGTGGCGCACGCAATGCATGTGCGTGTGTTAGGAGCTTGCCTCACCTTCATCGCGTCTGCGTATCGTAGTGCAAACTCTATGCCTGCACAGGCCGCATGGCACAGCAGTAACAGCAGGCTCTGAATGCAGGCATGCGTGAACCAAACTGGTTGTGCGAATTTCGCTGTTTGCACACTACTGTCCGCTACACGGCCACACCTCTTAATCGGTCACCAAGGCCGCAGCAGGCGTGAGGTCTACCGGGTATAGCTGGCCCCAGGTTGTCTTGGCGGCGCTCTGAAAGGACCTTAAAGCACGTGTACACCTGCATTCACGCAACGCATGTGCAGCAACATGGCCCAGGCCATCTGCATACATGCACCAGCAACAGCTCTTGAAACATAACACCCAGCGCTGAAAACAAAGACCCCCACATGCACGGTCTGGCTTCTGCTAGGTGCCCACTTGCAGTAAACCGTGCACATGTGTGACTGTCAGTCAGCAAGGACGGCAGCCCGCGGCAAGCGGACGGCAGCCTCGCGCAGTAGTATCAGGACATTGTGGCTAGTGGCTAGTCCTCTCTAGCACTTCATGTACAGCATTTTCGGTGGTCCATACCAAGTACTTGGCGTCGGGCCGGCCTCTCAGTCTTTTGTGCATGTCGATATACTCATTGAGCCAACACCTGAGTGGGGATTGAGTGCCAGGTTAGACACGGGCTTCAGTAAGTGTGAGACCAGAGAGGCTGAGACGTGCAAGCATGCGTATGTATACAAGGAAAGGGAGCAGCTATCTGGGAAATGCTGTCCCAGCAGCGCTTGGTGATGACTTTTCCTAATTCTCCAGTCCGACGGGCTCACAACGCACAACGCGCAATCCCCTCCGGCTGGACGTACGGTGTTGAAGCACGCGGAACTCACTTGTGTTTGTCCTTGTTGCCGCTATCCTCACACGCTTTGAGGTGCTGCTTTAGCAGCGGTGCCAGCTCCAGTTGGCCACTCGCATTTCCCCGTTCTGGCCTTGCGATTGCTAATGGCACAGGGAACACAGCACGCGCACGCCTGCTGTGTGCCGGGTGCCTGCTGTCACCGTGCCTTCCCCGCTGAAAATGCACCCTGTCCTCAAACATCCTGCCGTTTATGACAGCCCAGCTTCCTGCCACAAGCAGAAGTAGCGTGTTGAGGTTTGTCCAGTTCATCATCAGCGGCAACCCGTGTCTATGCTATGTCCTTGGTTCCGGAACCAGCAGCAGCAGAGTTAGCAGAGTAAACCGAGTATGAATTGTCTCCTCACAGCAGGTGAAATATTGAAGAGTGTGTATGTGTACTGAAATCCGACAGGTCTCAAGAAATGTAGGGAAACTAAGTTCAAAATGCCTGAGGCCCAGAATAATCCCCATAAGCCCAGGTCTCAGGGTGATGGCTAGGCTGGACTGGGTCGGGATGATGAATGCTGGATGACTGGTCTAGTTACAATGATGAATGCTGCTGGGAGGGTGCAAGATGAGGCTTGAGCAGGCTCGAGCCAGGTTTGGTCGCCAAACGTGGGTTGAATGTGGGTTGTTTTGTGGTGGTACGGGATGTTGTGTGGGAAACGCGCAGAAGAAATAGAGGTCCGGCCAGACATGAGAGGGCATATACACAGAGATTGCTAGGCTCAGAAGCGGCACGGCATGCGCCGGAGCGGCGTTGGACATGACGAGCAGCAACGGCGAGAGTTGCGGCGAGCTGGAAACAGGCAAGCCCAGGGCGTTGGCGAACGAGCAGAAAGCAGGAGCAGAGTACCAGGCTGGTTTGCAAGAGCTAGGCATGAGCGGAGGTGAAATTCAGGCACGACAGCGCGGAGCGAGAGGCACAGCAACGCAGGAGCACGGCATTGTGCGACCGCACGAGACCATCCCAGGGTGGCACGTACAGAGCTTGGCAGTCACGCGTGCAGCCCAGAGGCCAACAACACGGTGAAAACGTCGAGCTGGACGGTTCAACGGGTGCTTGTGAGTGGATGGCAGGGTGGCGGATGTGGGTCCGACGGAGTGGAGGTGGGCGTACCGCAGAGCGCACAGGCATAGCGGGCACGCGAGGGAAAAAGGGGAAGAGGATGGAGAAGCAAGTGGCATAAATTGTGACGTGCATCGTACGAGTACCATATGAGTGGCCACGGCAGTGCGTATTTGAGCAGCATCACAATGGCATCGGACTCGATTGTGGCATCGATGCCGCGCGTGCAACCAAAAGGAGCGAGCAGAGAAAGTGCTAACCGTGAGGCAGAGCGTGTACTTGAAGCAGGCGGGGAAAAACCAGGCAGGAAGCAGCAGCAGCACCTGCAGGTACTGCAGAGGCGAAAGCGCTGGGAGTGGGCCGTTAGGCACGTGTAGCTTGAGGCGGTATTCCCGTTCAAAGACAGCAGTACATCTGTGAGGGACCCGGTGATGGCCTGCAACCAACTGGAGAGGCAGGGGGGGAAGTCGTTTGCCTGGCACACTGTAGCGGCTGAGGCGAAGCACTCGTCAACGTGCTCATGGCCTGCTGTCACGTCCTGCGCAGGCACACCTCGTTAACGACACATATCACCCACAGGGACTTGTTGAGCTCTCTCCACAAGGCGCTGGGCACGTGACATCCTGGTAGGGGGAGCTGTCTTTCAGCCTCACGAGAGATTTTGTGTCACGCTCTGCCCAGCATACGTGCTGGATACGAGTTTGCCATAAGCAGAGGCGCCGCCTTTCAGTTTCTCGCTTTCACGTCCCTTGAAATGCGGTCTGTGGGCCTGCCTCTGCATGAGTAATGCACTGCAGCACGTCACCCTTCACTGCCACCACCACTGCCTCTACTGCATGCACGCCAGCAGGGCAAGCACTAGCCAGGGCAGCAGCGTTGGCCCAACGTGCACTATAACAAAGTTGCAGATGAACGCTGCACACTGGCAGGTAGGCCTTTCTCTGGGCTGTATGCCCTGTCAGCAGCTTCACAGCATGCACCCCAATCAATGCTCTACACACGCATGTTGTGCCCACCCGGCGCATGCATGCCACACTCGACACACGAATGAGGCAGGCCAGCCACGCATGGCAGGCAGCGGGGTACAATACCACCATCACACCAGATCATACTCAAGTTGTAATTAACGTCATGCACGCGCTCTTGCGGTAGGTGCCAGGGATGGCGTCCACACATACGCACTCATCCGCAAGCGCGGTCAAACACAACTCACGCACTCAGTCAACAGGGCTCATACTGCCTCACCCATCAATATGGGGCGCGAGCGGGCAGCCCCTCTGCACGCCGCGCCTCCATCCTCCGTCCTCGCCTTGCTGCAGGCGCCCACCCCGCCCCGCCCCCACACCCGATCAACAGCCCACGCACAGGAA
Source organism: Chlamydomonas asymmetrica (assembly GCA_001662385.1). NCBI lineage: Eukaryota > Viridiplantae > Chlorophyta > Chlorophyceae > Chlamydomonadales > Chlamydomonadaceae > Chlamydomonas > Chlamydomonas asymmetrica. The sequence continues at coordinate 32,307 of BDDA01000986.1, read as the reverse complement.
GCAAAACATTACTCGAGCGTTGCGTTGTTGCCTACTCGGGCACAGTCTTAAGCTCTTATTGCCATCGTACATTCTCATGCTAGGTGTAAGACTATAAGGTGTTGCTATAACTAGGCAGACCGCTGGTCGCTGGGCGCTCGTCACTGGTCCACGTCCCTGCCGTCGATGGCGCTGTCATTGAGCGCGCAGCACACCGCCGCCTTGTGGTGCCCGCTGTACGTGCGTATCGCGTCGCCCGAGGACAGGTCCCACAGGCGAGCGGTGGTGTCCGACGAAGCAGTCACCAGGTAGGCCGCATCCACGCTGCAGCCAGTGAGTTGGCAGACAGGGGCAGGCGTGGCATTGTGCAAACGAGTAAAACGTGGTTTCACATGCAGTGGCACTGCAGGCCATTCGGGCATGGGTGGCCTGGCGGTGCGGAATGAGCAGTACCATGCGTATGGCTCAGTCATGCACGGCCAGGCCAAGGGTGATGTAGGGGCTGAAGGACCGCCTTGACCCACCTGAACACGCAGTCCCACACCCAGCGCGTGTGACCCACAAGCGTTCGCTCCAGGGTGAACCCGTCCAGGCTCCACAGCTTGACTGCAGGCGAGCCGGCGGGCATCAGCACACGCAAGCAAGGATTAGTGCATTACAGTGACATGCACGCGAGTATGCGAGTGTGTGGCTGTGTGTGCACAGTGCATTGTGCATGTGGGCGTGCGGCACTGGAAGGAGCGCACTACGTGTGCAGCAGCGAGCATGCATCGGGGTGTGGGACGAGCATGGCAAGCTGCCTGGCAAGCGCGTTCAGCAGTCAGCCTGCAGCGTCAGGTGTGCAGGCAGCATGCCGCATGCACGCAGCTTGCTGCGCGCCCAATGCAGTCTCCAGCGCACCTGTCTTGTCCGCGCTGGTGGTGGCGAGCTGCTGGCAGTCTGGGCTGATGAGGCACTTGAGGATATACGTCGAGTGCGCCTTGAGCTTGTGCAGCGGCTCAAAGTGAGTTGTTAGGCTGGCGCCTGCAGGGACGAGCCAAGAAAGCACCGCGCACGATTGTATGCTGAGCAGGCTGTGCGCAACTGCTTTGCGGCAAGGAAGGTCGAGCAGTGCGAAGCGGGGCATGTGGCGGGGGTCAACGCTGGTTGCATGTGGAGCAGCAAAGGGGTGTGGCGCAGCGCAGCAGCGCTTAGCGGCGCACCTCGCATCATGCGCCACACATAGCAGGTCCCGTTGTTGTTAGCTGCCACGATCATGGTGCCGTCCAGCGCGACCGTGAGCGAGCGCACCGCTGTTCCGATCTCCGGCACCAGCTCACAGCTGCACGCGCTGGCTGTCAAGTCCCACACACGTATGTGCCCTGTCTGGTCCCCTGCAGCAGTAGCGTGGACAATTGTGAGTGCATGGGTGCTATCGGCTGTGGGGCACGCGACATGGCGACGAGCAGCGCTTGCACTGTGGAGCATATCATTCACCTGATATGAGCTCCCCTTGGTTTGGGTGCAGCACGACGGTATTCACAGCGGCTCGGCTTTCATATGCTCTTTGACAACCTGGCGCTCTTAGGTCCCACACACGCACAGTGCCATCCTCACCGCCTGCAGGTAGCGGCGCTCCTTCAGTCCGAAAGTATCCGCTTGTTGCTACTATGCGTGCAGACCTACCATGCCTGGATGTCGACGGGGCATGCAGGATTCAGGGCAGAAATGCGCCAAACACAAGCCAAAGGCAACCACTGACCTGAGAACATCCATTTACTGTCTTTCTGAAACCCTACAGCAGTCACGTTCCCGACGTGCCCATCAAACTGGTTGATAGGCTGTGGGTCGTTTGAGTTGACATCGAAGATACGTATCTGGGGGTTGCCAGCTGCTGCTATTTGTGTCTTGTCTGCAGTTATCTCAAGCTTGTTGACCTGCGACGCCAGCATCAACACGGTCAGACGACCACAAGGTATGCGCAAACGCAGGTGCGCTGTCGATACCCCAACTCACCTGAGAGTCAGCATACTGAAGTGTCCGGTAGCAGATTCCACTCGTGGCCTCCCAGAACCTGATGGTGTGATCATAGCCAGCAGTGGCCAGGACCACGCTCGACATCAAGGCAACGAAGGAAGCGTGTGCACGAAAGCACCCTGTCAATACATGCTTGTCTGTAAGATGTCTATGTGCGGGTTCGAAAGAAAAGCCAACACGGCTGAACGCTGACACACTGCCTGGCTAGACGAGGTGCATTGCAAAATTGGTTGGCGCCACCACAGCAGCATCTTGCTTGACGTAGTGACGGGCATCTGCGCAACCATCTGTGCCTAGCTGCATGTTTCCCACTCTTCATATGCTTGTCTGCTATTACCCTGCCTATTGATTGCACAATTCCTTGTGACCACCTCACCAACCAAGCTGTTGCTCCAATGCTGGGGGCCTCTACTTTTAAGGCACTCCTCAGGACGTATAATCCTGTACCTAGTCCAGTCTTAGCACCTGCTGGCTTATCTATTGGCCAGCCAGCGACGAACAGGAGCAGGCGCGTGGCTGTCGAAGCCGCAGGTAGGTGCATCGTGTTGCGTGACTACACACATGACTCGGGCTGTGCCAGTCGCAAGGCACAGAGCATGGAGGACTTTGGCTTGAAGCAATTGCTCCACTCATCTTGCGTACCTATTTCGCTCCTGCCGTGGTGCACCGCATCACCTTGCTGGTTTGCAGGCAATGCCTCAACCGATAGCGTGGCGGCCAACCCTGGCCAGGTGAATGGCAAGTCCCTGGACATATCATGGGGTGAGCGCAGCATACCCTCATACCTGCAGAGCACGATGGAGGAGAACTGGAGTGATGATGCTTCTGATGGCGGGGAGGCGGGCGAGCTGCTGTGGCAAGCTATCAGGCAAGTTTCGTCCGTTAGCGTATGCGGTGTGTTGAGAGTGCTTGTCAGTAAGGGCTGGTGCCTCGCCACGTTCATTTAATTGCTTGCAGTGATTGTTCCGTTAAACGTGTTGTGGCACCGTCACGGTGTGCTGCACTTGAGCAGATACTGCACGTTCGTCCTGCAGTCAAACAAAGTTCGTGGGAACATTGAATTCATATGCAGCATTCCAGGCGTTTGAGCGTTCACTTGCTGTCTTCCAATCCACTTGGGCTTTCACAATTGCAGAGCATGCCTTACCTAGCCTTGTCAGCACTGTGTTAACCGTCGCTGTGCAGGAAGGAGGTCCAGGCAGATGCCGAGTCTGAGCCCATGCTCAGCTCATTCCTTTACGCATCCGTGCTGGCTCACAACACCTTCGAGCGGGCGCTGGCGTTTGTGCTCGCAAACCGCCTCGCAAACGCCACGCTACTGTCCACACAGCTGTTCGAAACGTTCTACTCTGTGCTAACAAGCGATGACAACGTCAGGGCAGGAGCCATTGCTGATATCATAGCCTTCCGTGAGCGGGTGAGCACGGTTGTGCTGGCATCTGAAACCACATTATGCAACCCGCCACTCTTGCCCTGCTCACTGCTTGGCAGCTGTGAGTACAGAAGTGTTGCTGAAACCACTAGTTTGTGCGCAACCATACATGTGTACGTAGGACCCATCGTGTCGAAGCTACAGTCAGGCGCTGCTGTATTACAAGGGATACCACGCTATTCAGGCGCAGCGCATCGCGCACTGCTTGTGGAAGCGCGGCCAGAAGGTCATGGCTCTCGCCCTGCAGGTACGGCTGCCGCTGCCGCCCCTCCTGGGCATGTTTTACTTCCATGCATCCAGGCAAAGCATGCTAACTCCCGCAGACTGATGGCGAGCGTTCAGCGAGGCATTACACGTCCGCTGCATGCCTGCCATGCCTGCACGGCTCATCTCGCACACCGTTGGCACGAAGCAGTCCGGGCATGCACCCCTCACGCTGCATTGCACTGTTGTACAATCCGTCACCAACCCACCGGTACTGGACTGAATGGTCACTGCCTCGGTTTGCACTGCCAACTCTCCTACTCCGCTGGCTGTGCTCTGCCAGGAGGGGAGTGGCATGGATTTGTGCGACGCACATGCATGCCCAGTGCATCACACCCTCCTGCAGTCGCTTATCGTGTGAATGTGCCATGCACCCTGCTCGCCGCATGCAGAGCCGGATCAGCGAGGTGCTTGCGGTGGACATCCACCCGGCGGCGCGCCTGGGGAGAGGCATCCTACTGGACCACGGCACCGGCGTGGTGATCGGGGAGACGGTCGTCATTGGCGACAACGTCTCACTGCTGCAGGTGCGCTAGGCTGTGTGTGTTCACAGTATTTGCTCCCTTGGGATTGTGCAATGTGATTTCCGTGGGGCCGTGCAGTATGCATGCGTATGAGAATAGAGACTGCATCTGATGATGCGTCACACACCTCGCAGCGATCCAGCCCACACAGCGCTGGATCGCTGTGTGGGCTGATCCAGCTGCTGCTGCAAAACGAGCACCGGTCTGACAGTCGTCTTCAACGGTGGCTGTAGTGTGTGTGTACGGCTATGTGCGTGTCAATCCCAGCCAGCCGGCAGCATCATCGGCAGCCAACAGTACCATCGAGGCGTGGGCTGCTGCATGCATGTGCAATTGTGCATACGTGTTTTCTGCGCCGGCATGCATGCACACGTAAAGCTTGGGGCAGAGCGCTGGTACAGTTGAGTGACATCACGCAAGCGACCGTTCATGTGCCAGGCGCGGTTTGCTGCATGTGCGCAAACTCGCCCATGTTAGAACATACCAGTGCCCACCAGTACCAGCAGTCGTGGCCTTACCCACATGCGTGCAAGCGACTACATTTTACGACCATTGAGATTACTTCCTGTGTGACATGGTATGCATTATCTGCGCGTGTGTACTTGCGTGTGCAGAACGTAACACTCGGTGGCACGGGCAAGGAGACGGGCGACCGCCACCCCAAGATTGCTGATAACGTGCTGATCGGCGCCTGCGCCACCATCCTCGGCAACATAAGTATTGGGAAGGGCGCGCAGATCGCTGCCGGGTCGCTCGTCCTCAAGCCCGTCCCACCGCAGACCCTGGTGGCTGGCTCTCCCGCTAAGGAGGTTGGCAAGGTCGTCGGCAACCCCGCACGCACGATGATCCACTGGAGCAAGCGGCTCCTGGCAGAGGCGACCGACGCCGCGTCGCCCAGCCAGTCCCGGGGCACGTACGCAACCGCATCGTTGTCGTCCGACGAGGAACCGGAGCCTGCGTCAGCGGCTGCCGGCAGGGCGGTGACGTCATCACCGTCATCATCACGGTCAGCCCCATCGTCACCGGCGCCTGCTGTACCGAAGCGACCGGTGGCAGCAGCGGAGGGTAAGAAAGAGGCGTTGGTGGGCAAGCCACCACAGGTCCCCGTGAGCAGTACCAGCAGCACCAGCAGTGTTGGCAACGGCACCAGCACCAGCAGAGCCGGCGATGGAGCGAAGAATGCCGCTGGCAGCGGCAGCAAACCTGCTGCGGCTGCTGCGGCTGCGGCTGCGGCTGCACCGCAAGGGTCGGCGGACGCCGCCGCAGCGGGCTCCTCGACCGGCAAGCGAAAGCCCGCTCCTCCTGGCAAAGGCACAGCCGCGGGTGGTGGTGGTGGCGGCAAGGGTGCAGGGCGCAAGAAGGATGACCCCACAGTTTCAACTGACAGTGCGGGGTACATGATCTGAGCCGGGACTACCGTACGTCAGGCTTGGTTGGACTGTACTGTGGGCACGCGCTGGGTATACAGTATTGCGCAATGTTTACAGGTCAGCTTATGGAGTTATGGCGCGTGTGCCACCATCCGTGAAACGCGGTCGGGGTTCTCACCGTCCTCGTTTATAAGTTATAACGCATCCGAACCAGGACGGTTGGTAATTGATGAAAGCTTGCCGCGGCGTCTCTAAATTGTCGGTTTGTATGGTAGTATACCAGTGGGGCGTGCAGCATGTTTTAGTTGAGAGGAGGTAGTAGTACGAGAGGGACAGATGGACTGATGGTGCTTTGGTATGTGTCTTTGCATGTGCAGTGTGCATACTAATCCAAATGCTGTTCGGACACACAAGTAACTTGACAGCACGCGCCTGTATCACATTTTTCGCTGCAAGCATAGCACTTGCGCATGTACCCTGCGTTGAAGATTGCTGATTTTGTGGATCAGCAGTTGCTGTTCTACTAGCGCTTCCACCTTGAAGACAAAGCCGGAGTGCCGTCGCTTGTATGAGTTGCCATTCGCACGGTCTGACAGGCAGGCAGCAGTATCGCATGTTGGCTGCGCCTGCCGCCGTGCCGCACTGTCTGTGCAAACGTCCTCACCCAGACTCGCAGTTTCTACACCGAGGTGATCCCTCACCTCGGTTGAGGAGCTCATTCCTGATCCTTCATCCTTATCCTGGGCAGTGCCTTGGAGAACTGCAGGCGCCCTGCGCGTTCACGCAACAGCGCTGGTGCAAGCGCTGTTGTGTGTGGCTTCCGATCTAGTGCAGATTCCAGGCCTTCGCCAGCATGCTGAAGGCTTGCAAATTGCGACTGCAGGTGCGGTATCTTTACAGGACGGCGGAAAGTGTGCACACAGGTGGAGGGCCATGACGATGCGAAGTGCAAACAGGGCAGGAACGGCTGTGTGCCTGTGCGGCGTTTGCAACGGAGCGCGCAGGTGCCATGAAGCATGCTTTGCACCCTCACACAAACTTGGGAGGAGCAGTGAGTTGGCTGTGTACAGGCGAATGGAGCAGTTGCAGACTTGCACTGCAGCATCTTCTGGCATAAGGTGTCGTCGTAAAACATGCGCTCGCAGCCATGGATCAAGTGGCCAGGTCCGACCGTGCAGGCGCCAAGCGCACCACCCACGTGGGCCCACAGAACAGAGGGTGCACAAGCTCATGAGGGGTGATGGAACACACGTGAGAGCAGACGCACACAATACAGGCTTGCCGCAACACACACATACAGCGCATGTGCAAGTCCTTGGTCATGCTCCGCAATTCAGGCTCTCGGCCCTGCTTTGCATAGCTCCGGCTGATCTGGTGTCCAGGGTCGAGATTCACGACATGCCAAACCTATTGTGCACGTCATTGAGCGGCCGCATGGGTTGCATAGCGGTGGGGGTTGCCTGGTTCGTGTCCAAACGAGTGAAGTTTGATGACTGATGTGTTGTGGCTGATGCGGCCGGGTTTGTGTGGCGTCATCCTTCAGGAGGCGTCGCGGCTGCAGCGCTTGCGGCCGGCTTGCCTGCGCCCCCAGCGGTCTCACTAGGACGCCTGGAGCTTGCGCGTGCCTTGCCGCGTGCTCCGCCCCCGGCCTTGCCACCTGCTGCGTCAGCGCCTGCGGCTGCGCCCGCGTCAGTGGTGGCGCCGCCGCCGCCCCCAGGCTGCTTTTGAGGCACCACCCCCTCCATCGCCACAGGATCCCCGTCCTGGGCGGGTGCAAGGGAAGAGGCGGGTACGGGCGGTGATGCAAGCGGGACGGATGCCGAGGCTTTGCCCCGCAGGGCGGCAGGCTCGCCGCCGTTCTGCAGGGGAAGACCCCCTGTGCGTGCCGCTGCCGCGGCAGCAGTTGCTGACGCGGCGGTGGCTGACCCAGGCGCTGCTGCTGCCGCCGCTGCTGCAGCCAAGCTCTGCGGGATGGAGGTGGCCACAGGCGGAAGCGATTGACCCGAGAAGGGCGTCGGCCCAGCGCCGCTGCCACCAGCTCGCCCGCCAGACGTGGCCGTGTCCTTGACTTGCTGCACAGCGCCGCCGGCGTCCATGCTGCTTGCCCGCCGCTGTCTGCTGCTCACCGGCCCTCCGGCCTGCTTGCCCTTGCCCTTGGAAGGCTGCTGCTGCTGCTGCTGCTGTGGCTGTGCTTTGCTGTCAGCATGTGGCGTTAGCGTGTCCATCCCGTCCGACTCGTCCGCTCCCTCACTGAGGATGAAGTCAGGATCGCTGCGGGCGCCACCACGGGGCGTCTTGTTGCCTGCGCCGCCGCCGCCGCCGCCGCCCCCGCCCTTGCCGGGATTTTGGCCCGCGCCCTTGTTGCGGCGCCGCTGGCCCTCAGCTGCCTGGATGTGAGCGCGGTGCTCGGCGTCCTCCTGCGGCTGATGCAGCAACCTGCAGCAGGCCGTAAAACAAACATCGCATACACAGGCAAGGGAATGCATGTCAGCATCACGTGGCATACAGAAGGTGAAACGGATACTGACAGTGGGAACCCTGCCTCCTCGCACCCTAAACCCCGCTGCTGCCTGCCCCAATACGAAAGCAAACCCGCTCGTAAACCTCAGCCCCTCAGCTTTTACGCTGCCAGTACGATGCAACCGATGCGGTAGACAGGTCAGGTCACAGCAGCGGTGCAGCGCAGTGAGCGAGCATGAGCAGGGTAGCATGCTGTGCAGCCAGCAGCCACAGCAGTGCCCAAAATGACTTGCCCAAAATGTGGCAACATTACTTCTGCGTGGCTATGGCAGCGCACCTGAAGGCCTCGTCGCTGGTATCCTCGCTGCTGCTGCCCTCGTCATCATCCAATACAGCCTGCACCTCAGAAGGCACCTGCCGCAGCGCAGCCGCGCCTGCGTATACCCAGACACAACCAGCCAGGGGTCAGCACTCACCAGGTGGGTGAAGCAGCAACACCATGGGTGCAGCTACTCATGTGTGCAAGTGGTTGGTTTCTCAGCGCCGCCATGACACAAGGCATGACTGTGCAAGCGCATACACCCACCCTCCTCAAGTGCAACACATCATTCACCCATTGCTGCCGCTCCACATCACCTATCAGCTCCTGCGCGTGCCTTGATACCAAGGACTGGTCAAACCTACAGAATGCATGTGCGCAGTCGCACACACATGGCCTATCAAGGCAGCAGCACGACCCATGCATGATCCAATACATCACAGGCACTTCTTCGCCCGGCCGCACCTTGCAAGCGGAAGTTCTGAGACCACGTCACCGTGGCGTAGATGCGCGCGTTAAGTTCGTCCGCTGGCAGCTCACGCACTGGGGGAATGAAGATGGGGGCGGACTGCAGCAGCAACAGCAGGCATGGCACCAAGGAGATAAGGACAACGCTAGCACGCTGAGTGTTGTGGTGCCTAAAATGCAGCTGACCATGTGCAAACGTGTTTGGGGTGGGCGCCCTAGCGAGGCCCGTCGATGGTAATTTGCTTATCCAGCAAGCAGTAAGACGTGTTCCAAACTGCGATTTCCAAGCCGTCGCGGCATGAAGCCCCCCCCCACACACACACACCCCACACACCATACGACTTCGGTGCTTCATACAGGTGGGCAAGTGGCTGTCAATATGCCACGTCAGGCTGCACGCCTGCTCAATGCCCACGGACTCGCGCCGCATCTCATTGTGAAAAGCGATGCATGTGTGCACGCAAAGCACACACGGGAGCTGGTTGCGTCAACCGTGCGCTCAGAGGTACTAAACTCGTCTTCCTGCCCCCGCCACTCACCGGCTGCCTGTCCAGCGTGCGCCCTGGCTGCATGGCGTCCCCGTACTCGGCATCCGCCCCGCGCTTTCGCTTCACGCCCAGATCCAGCCGCATGGAATTCCCTACGGGGCCTGTGCCACGGTCGCGATCACCGCCTGTGCGCACGGACCGATCCCTGCCGCTGCCTGCACGCCGGTACTGCTGCTGCGCCTGCTGCTGCTGCGCCTGCTGATGGTGGCCGCCTTGCTGCAGCTGCAGCTGCCCGGGCCCCCCCAGGTGAGCCAGCTGACCGTTGCGCGTGGTGAAGCCGCCGGCACCGGCCGGGCCGCCGCCTACGCCCAGCATGGCCAGCGCGCCGTTGACGCCTCGCGCGTCCACCTTGAACGCGTCGCACAGGCGCTCCCGCACGACCGACAGCTGCTGCTCCAGTAGCTCCAGCGCGCCATACACGGCGCCCGGCAGCTGCCGCTCGACGCGCTCGTCGTCCAGCGCGCCCCCTGCCTCGCCTTGCTGCTGCTGCTGCGCCAGGACCGCGTGGGCGGCCCACGGCTGTGCGTTGATGAGGTAGAAGGTGTTGCGGGGGAGAGCCGCGCGGAACTCGGACGCGGCCGCGGCGAAGTTGCGCTTCTGCCCAGCCAGGCCTTGGGGCTGCAGCATGCTGCTGGCAGTGGCGCCGCCGCCCCCTCCTGCGGCCGGTTGCTGTTGCTGCTCTTCCTGCGGCTGCGCGGCAGGCGCAGCTTGCCCCGCTTTGATGGAGTCTGCCAGGCTGGCGGAGTTGTTAGCAGCAGGCAGTGCAACGTCAACAGCAGCTGCAGCAGCAGCACTGGTTGTTGATGTTTTGGCTGCCACTATCGCTGCTGCCGGGCGCCGCACATCCGCCCCCGCATTGCCGCCACCGCTCCCACCGCCGCCGCCCAGCCTTGCTATTTGCTCCTCCACGCTCCGCTGCTGCGCGCGCAGCTGCCGCATGCGCAGCTCGAGCCACCTCGCACGCCACTCGGCGCTGCGGCGGTCTGCGCGCCACTCCACCGTGCGCCCGCTGTGTGCGCCCCTACCAGGCGGCTCAGGCGCTGACGCGGACACGCTGGTCGGGCCCGCGTCGTCCTGCCCCGCCCCGCCGCGCGCGAAGGGCACGCGATATGCGGACATACGCAGCTGGCTCAGCAGAGCGTCTAGGGACAGCTCAGGCAATGGGGCGCCCTGTGGCTGATCCTCATCGTCCTCCGATATGTATCCAACAATCGGATCACGTGGCACCGGGGGTAACATCGGGAGCGAGCCCGCACCCACGCCCAGGCTCCCGAGGCTGCACATGTTGGAGGGATCTGCTTTGGACTCGCTGCGCAGGCTGGTATCCTCGTCCAGCGGGGAAGGGGGCATGGAGACAGGCTGCTCACTGAGCAGCTCGTTTGCGGCGGGAGACGAGAGCACTGAGGCGGCACCTGTGGCGGCGCCAGCTGCGTCGCCTCGCTGCTGCTGCTGCTGCTGCTGCTCGACGGGAGGCCCTGTTGCGCCTGCTGCAGCCTGAGCTTCGCCATATGGGTGCAGCAGGGCAAGCGCTTTCCGCAGCTCGAGCTCGTACGTCTGCAAGGCCTTCGTAATGTGCTTGTGCAGGTTCACTGCCTGCTTGTGCACGAGCGTCTTCGGGTTGTTGTACCGCTTTGCATTGTCCGGAATGAGCTGCAGGTCATCTCGTAATTGCTTCCAGGACTTGTAAGAACTGGCCTGGATTTTCCCACGCATTGCGTGAAAGCACATAGGTGACTTGATAATGCTGTAGTAGTTGGGTGCATCGCTTTCCAGGACAGGATAGTAGAAAAAGCCCTCCTTGTCTGTGGCTGCTATGCGGGATACTACAGCATCCAGGAAGGCCTGTGGCTGCTGCGCTGGATCGGGCAGGGCCGCGCTTGCGACTGCCTTGTGCGAAGGCAGCACTGGAGCAACCGGCGCAGCCGCTGGCTGGTCAACCACAGCCTCCTGGTCCTGTCCTTTCTGGAGATCTGGATCAGAGACAGGTTGTGGCTGTACGCTGGCAACAGCGCTGCCACTCGCCTGCTTGTCATTGCCGTCAGGTGCTGCCTCCCCGCCATTTGTTGCAGCGTGTGGCGTCGCCCCTACACCTTCACTGGCTGAAACAGGCTGTCCAGGCGGGTCCGGTGGTTCTGCTTTGTTGGCCTGCGTTGTCATAGACCTTGGCCGTGGCCGTGGCCTGGGCTGTTCTCAACTTGACTGGTAGCTTTGACTGGGCTGTGACATCGAGGGACAGGGCAGCGCTGCACCCGCGCCCTGTAATAAGTCACGCAGTGAGCGCCCAGGAGTATGCCCAGGACAGCGCGGCGCCCACCCTCACACGCGACTGAGGATCCGGGCACACAAATGGGCCAAGAGCTCAGTGAGCACCGAAACTGGCCCCAACAGGGGCGCGGGACGCCCTGTGTCTCGTCTATCCGGAATTCTTAAGTGTGAAGTAACCACCGAGCTGTCCTGAACGCAACGCGCGCTAAGCCATCGTCACGCACGACTCAAATGTAGCGCCCTGGCTCAAGGGCCTCGCAGAGGGTTTGCAAAAGCGGAGGAGGCTCAGGACAGGGAAAAACGAGCCCGGACTTCATGAAGGTAGCAAACGAAGTATGCGCCGATAACCAGCGCAGCCATGCATGAGACTGGTTGTCCCACCAGTATTGCATTCTGGTTGCAGTGACCATGGCAGTTCTTGAGTGCAGGATTTTAGGCAAGCACAGGCATGTATTTATCATATGCAAGTTCAAGGTATCAGGCACAAGCAAAGTGGTGAAACCAGGCACGTCCCACGCTTCGCCCCAGAGAGGTGAAAAAGCACCACTTCCAAAATGCCCTTGGTCGTTATTGCAGGACAGCCCTGCAGTGGCAAAAGCACCGTTGCCAAACAGCTTATGGAGTTCCTGCTGGCTGTGGAAAGTACAGTGGTGGAACTGGTGGATGAACCTTCCCTCCATTTGGAGCGGAACACTTCGTACTCAGGTAACACTTTGCGGCACTGGGACAAAGTGCTGTCACCTGCGCTGTTAAGACCGTTGTTATTTGGGCACATATTATAGGACGCAAGGCTACCTCAGGTTGACACGTCGCTGCAGCCACTGCACAGGAGAAGAACACTCGTGCGAAAATCAAGTCCACGGTCGAGCGCTACATATCGAAGAAGACCACCACAATCCTTGACAGCCTTAACAATATCAAGGCAAGGTACTCCTGCATGCACTGCCTTCCACTTGTTTGCGCGTGCCCACCAGCAACCCTTGTCGCTTGGTGCACTGAGCACGTCTATTTGTTGCATTCTCCTGGTCACTTGAATGCCCAAGGAACTTTACCCATATCACATGCGGGCTGTTTGCAGGGTTACCGCTACGAGCTATGGTGTATCGCGCGTGCAGCTGGCACGCGGTACTGCATGGTGAGTAGGAGTAGCCGCCAAAGCCTTCGCTCCGCTGCTAGGACAGGTGAAAGTGTCCAGGACTTCGTCTGAAAACTTGCTATGCTTCTGCCCTGCGGTATGCTGTGGCGAGTGCAGGTGCACGTGGACACGCCTGTGAGCACGTGTCAGGAATGGAACCAGGGGCGGAACGAGCGGGGGGAACCCAGCTACGAGCCGCAAGTGTAAGTACCGAGGAGCAGGCATATGGCCGCCTGCTTTGGGCTTGTTGGGAGTGGGGTGGGGTGGCTGTGTGATGTGGGTCACGCCGGCGAGCGTGCCAAACCCAACGGTGCCAGCGCTTGCCAGGGCAGGGCAGTGGGGCGGGTGCACCCGCCCCACTGCCCTGCCCTGGCGAGGCGGTGTCACATCAGAAGCAGCAGCTGCTCTATCAGCATGTGAACCCATCATGCGCATCTACCGCCAGGGCATGCTACAATGCTGAGGAATGCAGAGTGCAAGACCGACAAGCGGTCGACCGACATCGTGTGCATTGTATTGTGCTGAGGATTGCTGCCCAAAGTTGCGTGCCCTACGGAGTTGCGGCATGCCAGGGACTGAGATTACAGCAGGCGTCGTGTGTGCGTTGCGAAGCTTACACAACAGGGAACGGCTGGCAGGGTACAAAGGCATCAACAGCTGTGAAGCTGTCCGCCGGAGCGATGTCCGTCTGTCCCACTGGGAAACGCGTTGCGTGCAATTCAACGACCCTCAAGGCCGCATACTAATGCAGCGGCGTATGCCGCTTGATACCCACACAGGCTCTGACCTTGCCTGCTGCTGCTGCCGCTGCTGCTGCTGCTGCTGCTGCAGGTTTGAGGACCTAGCAGGCCGCTTTGAGCGGCCCGACAGCCGCAACCGCTGGGACTCCCCGTTGTTCACTGTGCACCCCGCAGGTAGGTAGGGACACGTACGTCAGTCGCGTGCGCATGGCACATCATTCGAATCGCCACAAACACCAACACCCAGCAGCAGCACGCTTGCTTGCTCCTCAGCAGGATGCAGTAGGAGCAGCGCCTGGCAGGCTGCCGCTGTGTGCAGCACTGCAGCGTGGCTGCTGCAGTGTGGCAGGAATATGGGCGTGTCACACCATCTGGAGTGAATGCGTGCATCCTGCACCGCCGTGTGATACAGCGACAGCTCGACAGCATTGTGCGGGAACCTGTGTGCAGCCGATGCCGTTCCCCACAGCACAATTGATTGCTTTCTCCAAGTTCCAGCTCATGCTGGTATCATCACCGCAAATCGCCACCCTCGGCGCCTGTTTGTAGGCGTTCTTGATACCCGGCGTGGGTGCATGGCTGAGACCTCCTGCATTGCTGTGCGTGCATTGTGTCTTGCGGCAGGTGAGCCTGAGGCGGTTGCCGCTGAGCTGCAACTGGTGGTGCAGGCCATCACGCAGCAGCAGCAGCAAGGGCAAACAGGGCAGCAAGGGCAAGCAGGCCAGGCGGCCCAGGAGGCAGGAGGCGTGATGGCACCGGTGAGCGCCATTGAGCGCCTCAACTTGGGGGGGGCGGGTTTGGGCTCGCGATGCGTGTGCGATTGGGGGGTTCAGGAGTGGGCGTACTTGGCCCCTCGTGGCCCCTCGTGGTGCGTGTGTGCCCGCCTTGTGGTGGCTGCGTGTGTGTGTGTTGAGAAGGTTTACTTCCCATTGGGCCGTGTCACCGCGTGTGTGCGTGTGGCGCAGGTGGCTCAGGAGCTGCGGCCCACCATGGCGACCACCAACCCCTCCCTGGCGGGCACCAACGTGCTGCACGACATCGACACAGCGGCGCAGGAGGTCCTGGACGCGGTGGCGGCAGCGCAGGAGGCGGCGGCGGGCGGGCCGCCAGGGCGGGTGGTCTTCGGCGAGGGGCTGCCCCCGCTGGAGCTGAGACAGCAGGTGTCGCTGGCAGGTGCGTTGTACGCACAGGGTTGCGCAAGCGCACACGCGCATGGTGTGAGCCCGCTCTCCTACAGCGCTGGCTTGGTGCAAGCGTATGCAAGGTGACGGCTGCCATTTTGCCCGACACTTTTCGCTGCGAACCTTGGGGATGGGACCACACCAAGCCAACTTGTCCGCCACCATTTGGAAGTACCCGGTGATCATCGCCTGACATTTTCAGGGTTGATGCACACAAATGCACCTGGTCAAATCCTAATCGAACCCTTATGTGAATTAGCTTTGACAGCGAATGGCTGGGATGGGAGGATGGCAAGCAGTGGGTGGGTGGTGTCAGTGGCTCTCAGACTCAGTCTCAGTCTCAGCTCCGTGCAAGGTCCTGTAGACCTGTACGCCCGCGCGTTTCACACTGTCACAGCATCGTGCCTGCTGTGTGTGCATATGCTTGTCCCGGTGGTGCAGAGCTGCGCCGCCACAAGCGAGGCTTCCTCAAGCTGGCCACCAAGATCACGTTTGCGCGCCTGCATGACGGCGGGCAAGCCAAGCGCATGTTCATAGACTACCTCCGGGAGCATTTGGGGAACATGTAGCGACAGGCACGGCACGAGCGGTACGAGTTTGTGGGGTTGGCCAGGGGCCCCACATAGTTGCCATGATGTGACAGTGGTTACAGCAGTCCGCGGGGTCTTGATCATGTCGGACTTGTGGGCCCACCCTCCGCTGCACCCGTAGCGCACCCAAACACCAGAGCATCAAGTGCATGCGTCGTGCGGCTCAGCGATGTCCGAAGCCTCCCACGCCTGGCGCACTCCTGGGCTGCAATTGCATACCGCTTGCATCGTGCATGTTCCGGTTGTCCACAGCATGCACGCACGTCATCATCAAGGCTTCGCACAAACTGCCGCTGGCGTGTGTTGATTTATTTGTTTGATTACGCCTTGCCGCTGATGTCGCCGCCATGCCCGCATACGGTATGCAAGACTGCTTTGCAGTCGAATTCATGAACCGCTGCTGCACCCACATGACTGGCGTCTTGCAGGATTGGGTACGGTTCACTGGATTTTTTCCTGTTGTGCTGCTCTGGCCTGTTTCTGTTGCCGCCTGCGCCACTTGTAAGGCTCTGGCGGTGCCTCCCACCTCGTGACGGGTACCGTTGAATGCGCGCTGGGGTGCAGCCCTATCCCCAGCGGTCACTGCAGTAGGTTGTACCAAGATTCTGCACTGGATAGCTGAGCAGACCGCAGCATGACCACAAAGCCGCATGTGAACCAGAGCAACAAAGAGTTTGGTTCATGACGCATGAATCATGACGTCCTGCCGGCAGCCCATCCAGTGTTGCAGACATTGTTTGCGCTGCCGCCGCCTTGCCCTGGGGAGTGCATGCCACACGTACATCGCCGGATCGCCCTAAGCCTTCCCAGCACATGCCAGCATTTTGGTTGCTGCATGCGTGTGCTGTGTGGGGGGACCGGGGAAGGTGATGCGGAGTTGCGGACGCATGCAGCACACCAGCATTGAGCCGCTGTGGTGAAGGCCAGAGTGGTGTCTGCAATTGCCTTCATGAGCCCTTCAGGAGGTCAGGCACTCGGAACAGGAAAGCATTTTGTCAAACGAACAAGTGCGACGCCAGTGAGGGCTAACTCGCACCCACAACACGAGGAAGCGCAATGCCCAGCAGTGCTGTATGCACACATGCCATGGAGGGGTGCCACCAGCAGTGCAGTGCGCCAGGCGCTCACGTGAAGCTCACAAACTGGACGCGCTGTGGCTGATCGAGCGGTGCTCGGCGGTACAACAGTCGAACTGTACGATCTGTACATCCCTGCCTAGCATGGCCAGGCTGAAGTGGTATATGGTAGCAAAATGAAGCGGCATGGGCGGCAGCGCCAACAGTAAGTAGGGAGATGGTGGTGCAGGTGGGGAGGATTGGAGGACTGAGGGTTGGTTGCATGAACCTCCGAAACCATGCACTTGATGTGCGTTGCGGGGATCCAACGCTTATATATATGCAATTCCCTACAATTGCGTCCTCCTAGACCAGTCATCCGCGTAAGCTTTGTTCGCTGCCTGTCAACACGCAGTGCCGGCTGTAGCTCTTCCCAGCGAAACGCTCACTTCTGCCACGACTGCAAGTGGCATTGACCCACTCCACCCTTGCGCTGTCCATCAGCGAGCGTTTCCCCTACGTGTGACGCTTCATCGGGACTTTGGAATCGGAGCTGAGCGCGCGGGGCCAGCGCGTAAACCGTTTGCTCGCACAGATGGCAGAAGTGGGTTTGGTCAGGCGCAGGGAGTCTGAAGTGCAGCCGCAGGCAGCGGCAAGCAGGCCATCAGGAGGCCGTACACCAGTGGAGAAGCCGAACTTTACGCTTGCTACTCTGCGAAAGGTTTGTGGAAGTCGGCGATGATATGCGTTTGGTTGTTGCCCTGTTTTGAGGGTTTTGAGCGGTGTCCACAACAGTTTCTTGAAGCAACTTCCCCTGCGTGCACTGTGTGTAACAACAGGCAATCCCAGCACACTGCTTTGAGCGCTCACTGTTGCGGTCCTCGCTACACCTGCTGCGCGATGTCGTCGCTTGCACGGCCCTGTTCATCGCCAGCCAGTACATCGATTCAGCGCCAGTACCCAGCCTTGTGACGTGGGGCGTGCTCTGGCCCCTGTACTGGTTTTTCCAGGGTGCCTTTGCCACAGGAATCTGGGTTGTGGCACACGGTGAGACCCTTGCGAATGTGCGCATCTGCCATCACATCGGCGCCAGCAGCCGGGCAGGGAGCACTAGTGCACGTACATCAGCAGGTCTTGATGCAGCTGCAGAACGACCTATTCTGGTGGTTTTCGATATGTTTCGCAGAGTGCGGCCATCAAGCGTTCTCTCCTTACGAGCGCGTGAACGATGCAGTCGGCCTGGTGTTTCACTCCCTCCTGCTGGTCCCATACTACTCGTGGTACGTTTGCGTGCCCTCAGGCACACTTGTTGGTACACTCGAGCAACTGCATCAAACCTCGTCTGAGGACAGAAGCGCAGTTTGCGTGGCACGCGCCCCACCCCATGCGGCCGTGCTTGCCCATGCCGTGTGCACGCTGCCTCGAACTCACGCAATTGCCCACACGCACGTGCAGGAAGCACTCGCACCGCCGGCACCACCAAAACACGGGGCACACCCATCGTGACGAGGTGTTTGTGCCGGTGATCAAGCCCAAGGGCGCCAAGCCTCACTGGTTCCTGCGCACCGGGCTGTTCCGCATCATCCACTACGTCTTCATGGTCACAGTGGGCTGGCCGCTGTACCTGATGTTCAACGTCTCTGGCCGTCCTTATGAGCGGTGAGCCCTCTGCTCTAGGTGCAACGCGGGGTGCCGTCAGGGGCTGCATCCCCCTCCACCCCCACACGGCGTGTGCGTGCGTGGATGGGCGCCGCACAGCGGGGCCGCAGCACAGCGTTGACAGTCTGCAGGGCTTGCCTGAGGAGATGCCTTGCTGCACTCGGGCACGGCACAAAGGGTTCTGGCTTGATCGCATGCATGCTGCATGCCCAAGCCGGTCTCAAGGTGGTTGGCATCGACACACGGTGCGACTAGGTGAACGACATCCTCACATGCGCTCATACCTGCTTGACTGCGCTGGTCTCTCAGCCCTGACACTTCTCACTCGACGCAGCACCGCGTTCATCCTGCGCTTCGCTATCCGCACCATACGCACGGCACACGCCAGCTTTCGCACTGCTGATGAGCCCACACGTGCGTTAGGTCGCGGCACTAAGGCATCCCGCCCGCGCACCCCACTTACATGCCTCGTGGCCTGTGTCGTGCAGCTGGGCCAACCACTTTGACCCCTTCTCCCCCATCTTCACCAAGAAGGAGCGCATGGAGGTGCTGGCCAGCGACGTGGCGCTGGGCGTGGTGGTGTGCGGCCTGATCATGGCCGCCAAGGCGTTCGGCTTTGTGTGGCTGCTCAAGACCTACCTCATCCCCTACGCCGTGGTCAACCACTGGCTGGTGCTCATCACCTACCTGCAGCACACGCACCCCAACCTGGTGAGCTGCGGTGCCACAGCACATGGCAGAGCCTCCGAACACCCCTTCGCACCGCTCTGCACCACGCCACGCCATGCCGCATGCATGGAGAAAGCCAGCAGCCTATAGCGTGTATCACACTCCGAGCGCGTTTTGATCGCTGCAGCGCGCACCTTCGCATGTGTGTTGGACAGAGTGCATGGTTGTATGGCGTATGCATGTTAGCTTTAAGCGTGTCGGCCGTACGGCCCATGCTCCCCCCAACGGGGACTGGAATGCTTGATGGTAGCGGACTACCAGTGGTTGCATGCACCCGGCGAGTGACCTCCGCCCATCACTCCGCTTCCGAGATCAGTCCTCTCCCCAGATTATTCCTCGGTGCGCTGCCTGTGTAGCGCTATCCCGCTGTGCCAAACGCGTCCTTCACCTGTACCTGTGCCTATACACTCATGCAGCCACACTTCACGGAGGGCGAGTGGGACTGGCTGCGCGGCGCCATGTCCACGGTGGACCGCAGCTACGGCTTCCTGGACCACATCTTCCACCACATCGCCGACACGCACGTCGTGCACCACCTGTTCAGCACCATGCCGCACTACCACGCACAGGTGGGCGCCAGGCGCGAGACCCACGGCCGCATCACACTCACATCCACACACTCCCGCTGCGTGTGCCGTTTCTGTGCATTTGCGTGCCCT
The DNA here is from genome assembly GCA_001662385.1 of Chlamydomonas asymmetrica. NCBI lineage: Eukaryota > Viridiplantae > Chlorophyta > Chlorophyceae > Chlamydomonadales > Chlamydomonadaceae > Chlamydomonas > Chlamydomonas asymmetrica. Next base: position 12,914 of record BDDA01000986.1, on the reverse strand, counting down.
CTGCCAGCGGTTGAAATGAGCAGTGATTGGGTGTACGCCTTCCTTAGCTTCTGCGGCCGTATGTATCAGCGTGTCGAGCGGGGACGTTAACGCGTGTACAGCACACAAGCTAACGTGTTGCAGCGTGTCGGGTTATTACATGTGGAGCGTGCTAGAGTTGAGTCCGGAAGGTGTGGGGAGTGCATGTGTGTTTATCGTCTTGCTCCTTTGCCCCTGTGCATGCAGGAGGCCACGGAGGCTGTCAAGGGCATTATGGGGCCGTACTACCAGCACGACGACCGCAACATCTTCCTCGCCTACTACCAGGACTTCCCGCGCGTCATCTTCGTGACGCCCGACAAGGACAACGACAACGTACTGTGGTTCAACGACGCGGCGTCTGACGACGGCTCCTCACCCGACAACTGAGCAGCAGAGCAGCTGAAGCACGTGAGCGTGATGGCAAAAGGGGAGCAAAGCATGTCCAGTGCTGCTTCCTCCGCCTCCGTCCCCCTCCCCTGCCCCCAATTTCCCCATTGCAGTGGAGTGCAGCTGTGTGAGCGTGACAGTCAAGAGCAGTCGTGTGAGCGTGTACAACCCGCGGTGCCCAAGTGAGCTGCAATCGCTGTTTTTCCAGGTTGTTGTGTGTGCAACTGGCCTGCCCAGTCCTTGCTGTGTACCACCACGCGTGTTGTAGTCTTTTGACCAACGTTTTCTTTTGTGCACCGCCTGCGTTCGCTGCATGTGGCGCACGCACGCATCGCCAGCACGCCAGCGCTACGAAGAATTGCATGTGCCGCTCGCGACAGGTCGTGACTGCCTACTGCAGTCACAGGCCTTGTTGCTGCATAGCGGCATTTAGCAGCACGGCTCAGCCAAGCAACCTGTTTGCTTGCGGTATTGATTGCTTGTTTAGGGCCCTGGATCCGGCTGACTAGCGGTGAGCTCAGGGAGGTCGCGTACTTGAGTACTTGTCTAGCTGGAACTCGATAGTACACTTGATGTTGCCATAGCAATGAACAATGTTTGCTTGTGCAGCCTGTGTGTGTGTGCATGTGTGCACGAGTGTATGTGGGCGTGGGTGTAAGTGGCGCGCGTGTGTCATGGGTCTTTTGTGTGCCACGGCTCAAGCCACGGCAGCAGCTTTTGTCGTGTGCTGTATGTATGCAAGTCCAGTTTTTTAGCAAGAGCGGCCTGTTCCGAAGCCTGTTTAACAGCATGCATGATGCAGCAGAGGTACCGGTTCCTGATTGGTTCAGCATTTGCCCCTGTACTGCAGGTGCCGACCTCGCGCACAGTTGATGTTGTTGTTCTTGTGAAAGGCTTTGCCCAGTGCATGCATGCAGACACTCAAAGTCTAACCATTCATTGCATACTTGTGGTGCCTACAGTTAGCGGCAGGCACCGTCTTGTAACCATGCTGTTGGCGCAAGCCGGGCTGCAGCGGCCGACAAGATGCAAGTTACTTGTCAGCTGTGGCGGCAAGCGCAGGGGCGTGCTGAAGCCCAGACCTGTGCCTCAGGGTGGCAGACGTAAGCAGCGCTACAAGGACAGGCCCATAGACGTGGACACCAGGCCAGGGTTGCCAGAGTTTGAGGGGCGCGTGACGACGTCAATCAACAGTGCGAATGGGCCCTTGCAGCTCAGTCGTTTGTTGGCAGACTTCAAAGGAGCGCTCAGCGTGCAGCAGCTGTCTATGATCCTTGCCAGGTTGGCAGCACAGTACACGGTTTCTGGGACTTTGTCACGACAGCAGCGCTTTGTGTTGTCGCGAACAGCAAGCGAGTGCGTGGCACTGCTACGAAGCCATGCGGAGAATGCACTGCTGCTCTGCGATCATACCAGCCTGGCACGAATAAGTATGTCGCTCGGCCGCTTGGGCCTCTCAGATGCGGTGGTGCTGTCGCGAGTGGCGAACGTCAGCCAGCAGAAACTTCACTTATTCAAGCCAGAGACGTTGTCCGCCTTGATATCTGGCTTTGCTGCCTGTCAGTACATACCATCACAACAGTGGTTGGAGCGCTTCTGCTTGGAAGTATACCTGAGGTGAGGAGGTCAAAGTTTGAGCGCTACCCTGACGCTGACTTGACAGCGGAGGCATACGTACCTATGTGTTTTCGTGTGCGTACCTGAGCTTAACAGGTTTCCCAAGCTGAATACTCAGGAGCTTGCAAACGTTGCATACTCAGTGGCGAGGCTTCGCCACCGGCCCAGCAGCGCCTGGCTGGAAGGATGCATCAAGGCGTTCAGGGCAGCAAGCAACTTCTCTTTCACGCCTCCTTCCCTTGTGAAGTTTCTCTTTGCAGCGGTTGTACTGGAGGTGGGTCGTCTGTGAGGGCAACCTGCCCTACACCCCCCACACCCGCCACAAGGGGTTGTGCAGCATTCATTTGAGGCACTAAGCACATGTATGCAAATGCACATGCAGGCAAGGCGAGGCCCGCTGCTATCTAGTGTGCATGGCCTGTGAAATGCGAGAGCATGCAAACACCCGTGCGCAGGCCGCCACATGCGTCCTCCGCGCTCATGGCATGGCTACGTTGCATGCAGATCATAAATCATGATCTGTGCACCTCGCCGCACGCACACGCTTTGCGTGCGTCCACCCACCACACCCACTTCACCCATCATCACACGTCTAGCCTGTATCAGAGCCGCTGTTCATCAACAGGTCATTCGCCGCCATGGCCACACACCTGGGCAAGAACATGAGTGAGTGAGCGTAATCCCGTTACGTGCTGCCTCCACTTGCTCCTCACGCATGCACCTACAGGTCCGCCTCGACCGCAACTGGCTGCTGGGCTTCACTGCAAAGGCGCTGCCGCGCCTGCCCGACCTCACCACATACGAGCTGGCCACGCTGCTGTGGGGCTTTGCCCGCCTGGGCTACGTGCCTGACCCGATCTTCCTTGCGGGCTGGTTCCGGAGCTGTGCGCTCAAGGTCAGGACGCTCTCTCCGCCATCGGCCGCGCTAGCGCTGCAGGTAAGGCATTTCTCCTTGGCTCGTGGCTGCATGCATGATTCGTCCTGCTTTGCTTGGAGGCAGCGTCGGTACTAGGCAGCTCCAAATGCAAACATCTAGGCCAATACGGGGTTTAGGGGGAGGCCCTTGACATGGGACTATGGGAGCTAACTTGTTCCCTGCTGTCAGGCCAAGCCAGGGTGCAGTTGCATTGATTATGGTCAACGGGGTAGTCTGTCAAAGAACACGCCAGCGATCCCTGGTGGTAGTGAGAGGCTGCGCCTGCGCAATGCAGCATGTTTGCACGAGCGCACCACCATGCCTGTGATTGCCTGACTTGAACCTCCGGGGGCCTGGCAGTGGCAGGCCATGCGGGGAAGCATGGGTTGCATCTGCCTGCAGCCTGTCAGGGGTGCACCGCCCGTCCATGCAGGCAGGCAGTGGCGAACGTGGTGTGGTGAGGTCAGGGGGAACCGCGCATCCTGGTGCGGAAACACAGTGATCGGAACGGTGCGGCTGGTGTCAGTGAGTGGGTGGGCCCCATATGGGGGCAGCATATGGGCCGTTTGGCTGACGCGCTCCTGTTGTAACAAAACATAACACAACTTCAGTGAGTGGCGCCTGAGTCCTGGCGTCTGTGTGCGTTGTCTGTGCCCGCGCCCACGTGTGCAGGCACTTGCCGCGCTTGACCTGAAGGAGCCGCTGCCCGCCAAGTTCCTGGCCGCGCTGTACCCGCGCCTGCGCGCGCTGCTGCCGCGCTGCTCCGGCGCCGAGCTTGCGCGCGCCATGCGCTCGTTGGTGCTGCTGCGCCTGCAGCCGGATGAGGACTTCCTGGACGCACTGCTCACAGGTGTGCTGCTGATGAGTGATAATCATAACTGATAAGTGATGAGTGACAGGGCCAGGACACCGGTGTGGCGCCGTCGTGTGCGCGTCTCCGTGCATACATACCTACTGTGCTCATTCTGGCAGCAGCCTGTTTGCATACCGTACCGTACACTGCTGCCACAGTGCGTGGGGGCGGACGAAGCTTGCATCGCTTCCATGCCAGTCATGCGCCTGACATTAACCTACGTTCTTCAGGCAGGCCTGCTGCACGCGCCCCGGCTGATCAGTGTGCAAACTACCGTATGCATTTCTGCTGTTTATTACTGCAGAAACTGAAGCGAAGATGGCAGACCTCAACACTGACGACTTGGCCTCCCTGCTGTGGGCGTTTGGCCGGCTGCGCTATTGCCCTGACGACGACTGGTTGTCCGCTGCCACTCAACAAGTAGCTGAGGCAGCAAGGGCGACGGGCTCAACCCCAACAGCGGATACCGAGGAACCTGTCCAACAGTGGCTATTGCAGCAGCTGGACAACTTGAAGCAGGCTGCATGAGACTCGCTGCAATCTGTAAACTCAGGACAGCCTCTACCTCTGAATATTTCAACGCTCCTCATGCAAGTTGCGCAAGGGATTCGGATTCATTGCGCAAGCGGACTAGGGTTTGTGTGAACCTTACACAACACTTGCATGGATGGGTTGTGCAGCTTTTCAGGCCGCGCAGTGTGGTTGCAGGACATGGCGTGATGGGCGGGGGTATGATCATCAACTGCATACACCAGCGCATCCGTGCACACGCAGCTTGCATGTGGGCCACAGACAACGCCACTGTCTCCTATTGCAGTTTGGATTGCGAAGGGATGGTGTGCTACGCTAAAAGTCGGTGTTGTGTTCCGTGAGAAACCAAGCAAGCTTGTGCATAGCATTCAGCAGGCCAAAAGGCCTGCTGGCCTAGCCCAGGCCAAGGCAAACCCACGCATGCCAACGCAAGCAGGCATGAGCTTTGACGAGATAAGCCAGAGATATAAGCAAAATCCTTGTGCAAGCAACAGCAGCGCCTGGCAGGCATGTGCACGTGCTGCCCTACTACCCTGCCGGCAGTGCATGCAGGCCTCTCCGCAGGACCTGCTGGGCGCGCAGGAGGGGCACGGGGCACTGCAGGTCAGGAGCGCGCGTTTAAAAGGATTGGATCCAATCGCACGGGACTGGCAGCAAGCAGCATTGCTGGCTTTTTCAGCCTGCTCAGCTACGCACAGCAGCCCCCGGGCCTATAACCTCGTTCCGCTGCGCGCGAGCGCGCTGCTTAGTGCTGCTTGGGCGGCAGCGGGATCTTCTGGCCCTTCTCGTTCAGCACGGTGGTCTCCCCGCCGATGGTCTCAGCCTTGAACTCCTCGTCCAGCGAGTCGTCCGAGGCGTCCACCACCTCCACCTTGATCTCGCCCACCAGCTTGTCCAGGGAGGGGATATCCTTCAGCACCTCTGCCTGCTTCTTCTGTGGGAGCGGAAACACAGGGCACACACGCGACGCGACAGGGGGGCACACGGGCACATTCAGAACGTGCTGCCAGCATGACTGCATCTACACAGACCTGTTGTGCCTGGGGATCTCGTGTCATCGCATGTCACCACAAAAGCAGGAACACAGCAGCAGCATGCTTCCATGTCACGAAATGCACGCGTTGCACCCACACACCGCATGCACCTGCCTGTGCACGGTTAGCACACGCAGGTCTCCCATGACGCATTCACTCTTGCCAGGTCCCGATCTGTGGGGAGCATGGGCCATTTGGCCGACACGCTCCTGGTGTAACATACAACATATCACTACATGAGACCGCACGCATGTGGCGTGTCGTACCTTGTCCGAGGACGCGTCCTTCCTCTCCTTGAGCTCCTTGGCCATGCGGTCCGCCTTCTCAATCACCTCCTTGATGTCGCCCACCATGTAGAAGGCCATCTCGGGGATGTCGTCGTACTTGCCGTCCAGCACGCCCTTGAACCCGCTGATCGTGTCCTTCAGGTCCACGTACTTGCCGGGGGTGCCCGTAAACACCTCAGCCACCTGCGTTGCAGGCGCAGTTGCACCACATTCGTGGGGTTGCTGGTTTGTTTGGCAACTCAAAACCACGATTGTGCATACCAGGCATTTGCAACAGTGGTGTGCACGGTAGTGGTGGTGCAGTGGTGACCCAGCAAAACGACAGCCGCCGCAGAGCAGCACCCATCATATGCCAGCCCATCATGCGCATTGCGCAGTATGGACCACCCGTGGGCACCACCAGCCTCTCAAGACCACGCATGCGATGCACCCATGCCGCTGAGGCTGAGGCGGTGCGCACCTGGAAGGGCTGCGAGAGGAAACGCTGGATCTTGCGAGCGCGCGCGACGGTCATCTTGTCCTCCTCAGACAGCTCATCCATACCCAGGATGGCAATGATATCTTGCAAGTTCTTGTAGTCCTGCAGCACCTTCTGCACACCACGCGCCACGCCGTAGTGCTCAGCGCCGATGATGATGGGGTTGAGCATACGCGAGGTCGAGTCCAGGGGGTCCACGGCAGGGTAGATACCCAGCTCGGCAATCGAACGCGACAGCACAGTCGTTGCGTCCAAGTGGGCGAAGGTGGTGGCGGGAGCGGGATCCGTCAGATCATCAGCGGGCACGTACACGGCCTGCGGTCAGTGGGCAACCGTGTCAAGCGGCAGCTCAGGTACGTTACTTTACAGCCCACAAAAAAAAACCCCAACCGATTCCCAAGCAACTGCAAGCCACAACAGGATACACTCGGCTGCTCACGCGGGGGTGGGCAGCACAGTGCTGCCCGCGGCGCTCACCTGCACCGAGGTAATGGAGCCCTTCTTGGTGGTGGTAATGCGCTCCTGGAGGCAACCCAAATCGGTGGCCAGGGTGGGCTGGTAACCCACAGCCGAGGGGATACGACCCAGCAGGGCAGACACCTCAGAGTTGGCCTGCGTGAAGCGGAAAATGTTGTCGACGAACAGCAGCACGTCCTGCCCCTCCACGTCACGGAAGTACTCGGCCACCGTCAGACCTGCAAGAGCACCACAAGCGAGACAAGTAAGGTTGGTGTGAAGGTTTGCTGTTCAGATGCTTGCTGCGGTGAGCATCAACGACACAGGCAGCAGCAGGCAGTTGTGTTGCTTACCAGTCAGAGCGACACGGGCACGGGCACCCGGGGGCTCGTTCATCTGTCCATACACCAGCGTGCACTTGGACTCGCCGCGCTTCTCGCCCAGCTTGATCACACCCTGCACAGACCACAGCGGTTGGCGTTGAAGCCAGTCGGTTGGTGAGCTGCAGCGCCACTGCACTGGCAATACCAGTTTCTGTGCACTGAAACACAGTTAGGGCTGTCAAGGGTGCACGCTTACCGACTCGATCATCTCGCGGTAAAGGTCGTTGCCCTCACGCGTGCGCTCACCGACACCAGCGAACACCGAGAAACCACCTGTTCACGAAACGCACGATCGACTACTTCATACACCTGCCCAACATGCCAGAAACTTGAAATGAAACAATACAAAAGACGAAAACAACGGTTCAGCTCCTGAAGGGCTCACCGTGTGCCTTAGCAACGTTGTTGATCAGCTCCATAATCAGCACGGTCTTGCCGACACCGGCACCGCCGAACAGACCAATCTTTCCACCACGCTGGTAGGGCGCCAGCAGATCCACGACCTACATAGCAAAGCACACAGCTGGTGCTGTCAGCCGTGGCTTAGGATTCCGCTGTTAGGTCAGCAAGGCACTGCTATCGCACTGCCACTGTCCAAGGGAAGACTGCGGCTGCTCACCTTGATGCCAGTGACCAGGATTTCCTGCTCTGTGCTCTGCTCAACGAACTCCGGAGCCTCACGGTGGATCGACCACAGGTCGCTGTACTCTGTATACAACAGGGAACATCACAGACACACGCGCTGAGCGCGCGCACGGCAATCAGTGCGCCAAGCAGCACACACCAAGCAAGGCAGCAGCTGTACCCAGACCTTACCCATGGGTCCGGCCTCGTCCACAGGCTCGCCAATGACGTTCATGATGCGGCCCAGTGTGCCACGGCCCACTGGCACCTGCGCACGCAGCAAGCTCACTGCGCGTCAGGGTCCGAGCCTGGGTTACAGTTCTGCTGTCCTGCTGCTGTGTGGAACACCGAGTGGCTATGTCGTTCCACTGGTAGCACAGCGCGCTGCACCGGCAGCGCGCTGCGTGTGTATGCCGCTGGCTGCCGCACGCTTGTGCAGCGTCCAGCGCTCCCTTCACACAAACTGCTAGCCTTGCATACTCACACGTATGTGTTTGTGGTGTTGCCACATATGTAACACTGTACAGGAGGTTGTGCAAGAGCAACCTTGCACGCCCCACTCCCGCGCGTTCGATCACTCGCCCGCACGGCGCTGTACTTGCCTTGATTGGGGTGCCAGTGTTCACCACCTTCTGGCCGCGGACCAGACCATCGGTGGAGTCCATAGCAATGGTGCGCACCATGTTGTCACCCATGTGCTGAGCGACCTCCAGCACCAAACGGATGTTATGGTCCTGCACCTCAAGCGACGACAGCATTGAAGGCAGCTCGCCATCGAAGCGGACGTCTACGACGGGGCCGATAACCTGCGCGCAGTGGAAGGGTGGCGGTGCCGGGTGTGGGTGTGGCGGAAGCGAGGGCCCACCCTGACCGCCTTCCGAGACCGAGATACAAGACTGCATCTCACGCAACCCTGGCACAGGCGTGCTGCACATATGATCAGATGTTGTAGAGGCGCGATAGACGAACCTGGCTGACATAGCCGGAGTCGGTGACCGGAGCTGCAGCGGGCTCAGCGGCAAAGGCCCGAGCCAACCTCAGCAGAGCTGGGTTGCGCCCAGCAGGGCTGCTGCCAGCAGCGAGAGCGGACGCGAGACGCCCGGCGACGAACGCCATTCTGCACCACCTAACAGCAGCAGCTGTGCAACTACCGCGTCAAAGGAAGGCTGGACAAACAGGGGACCCTGAGTGCTCAATACAGACAGACACAAAACTGAGAAGCACTGGTAAAGGGAGGGCATCCGTACATGTGACGAATTGGCTAAGGGGTTTTCAGGATGCAGCACTGACACACACCGCCAACAGTCACGCCTGGTGCCATCTGCAACCTGCATACTTGCTTGTACGAACCTGGACAGTACTGTGGGCGGCGGGCGCGGCACCAGTCAGTTAGCGGTCAAGCCCGCGCATGTGCACAAGCGTCCGCACACATACAACCGCGCGCCACGAATACATACGCGCAATGGGCAAATCCTGGTTGTGGATGGTGCCGCTTGGGAGTCTGACAGGCACATGAGCCTCGAATGTTGTATGTTTTCCTCAGCTGCGTGCATATGTACGAATGCCCAGATGGGTTTGGTTGACACCTGCGCATGCATGTCTGCACGCATCGGTCTACTGGTGCACGGAAACCTCAGGGCGGGCGCATGCGCATTCGCAAACGCCGGCTGACAGCTGAGCACGGCCCTTCACGACATAGCCAGGGAGTTTTTGCTGCATTCCATGCAGGGCTGTTGATGACTCAACTGTGTGGAGTGGCGGGCCCCCACCCCCATCCCCATCATCCCCATCCCCACCCGCACCCCCACCACACGACCGGCTGGCGTGGCATGTGTGGTCGCGACCACTGCACTCAGCGGCCTCTCCTCGCCAGCATGTGTGTTACAGTATGATTCCCGTCACGTGGGGCCATGCAGTGTGCATATGCGCAAGGATGGAGACTGCACCTGACGCTGGCGAGGTGTCTGGACAGCACGTGCGTGTGTGTGCCGCAATCCTGAGTACCCTGCTTATGAAGAGTCCGCTGCTGATTGCAACATGGGGATACGGAATGCAAGACGATCTCTGGGCTGCACACCCATGGGGCAGTGTTGCCGCAGTCGTGACGAGCTACCTCGCTCTCAGCATTGGTGCACTCTTCCTTGTCTTTCAGCCGCAGCACTGCACGCACCGCCCATCACAGTTCCTGAATGCTGCATGCACAATGTACCGTAACCAATTGCTAAGCAGATTGGTTCCTTGGGCAACACCACCGCGTCCATGGTGATGGTGTGCACATGTGCGCACGTGAGCACGTGCCCAGGTGTCCGATGTGTAGTGTGTCACCCTTAACCCCCAAATGCACACTGAGATCAAGTGTGCTTGCCCGGCCGGCACAGCCTTGCAATGAAAATGCAATACCTTTGCCTGGCAGGCATCATCATCGTGCTTGGCGAGCCCAATGTGCATGCTGCGCCCCAGCCAGCATGGTGTGCAGCAGTACACTAGCTCCTCCACCTGCATGGTGAAAAGCTCCAGCACCTCAGCTTGGTTAACATGCATCGGATGTTCGCACAACATGTAGGTGCTGGCACACCTACCGGCCGTCGCCCGTCGATAAACCTGGTAATCAATTGCACGTAATTCGTGGGACAAACAGCACGTACCTGGCGCCCTTTCCAACCTGCATTGCGCTGCTCACTGCCTGGAACCCCCCTTGTGCAGCTTTGTGCTGCCCTGCACGATGTGGCAGATAAACCACACTGGCACTCAGTATTGTGTTTCTCATATGGTTTCACAGACAGCGTTTCCAATTTGCCACCTATCCAAATATCCAATGCTACACTGGCTCATCAGCGCTGCCTCCTCGATTCCCACAGGCAGCACTCAGTCGGTTGCCACCTACCATTCACACTGGCACTCCCTATCTGGGGGTGGAGTGGAATGTGTATGCAAGTGAAAGATAGGGCAAATGCAGTGCATGCTCATTACAAAAGCCTCCTGTGGGCAAATGAGCTGACTCTCTGAGCGCTATTGAGGGTCACGCCGGGCGCAGAACCTGGTCACACAGTCCGTTGCTCTCGCGTAACAAGCGAAAGCATGAATTTAAAGGACAGCTTGTGTGTGTTTATGTTTCCTGGCTGCATTCTGATGAGCACAAGATGTTGCACGAAGAAATGCGTTTCATACCCCCCAACCCTCATGCAGCTGCAGCCCGTCCTGACGTGACTGATGCCGACACCTTAAATGAGGCTTTGGCCAAAACAGCAAGCCGCATCTCTTGAAAGTTACATAGTAAATGCGCGCCACATATGTTTCGGCTGCAGGTGTTTTTACAACCAACAGGCAGCCCACAGCAGCCTACCTGACAACCCATGATGAACGACCTACCTGACATGACCTGCTGCCCGAAACAGCTTTGGCCTTCGCAAGCATCAGCAGGGGCAATATGATACTCACTCGCTCCACAAGTTTACAACACTGTTAACTCGCCTACTGCTGCCTGGTGGCCAGCCACACATCTCCGACAGCATCAACGACTGGTGGTGCTGCCAGCCTGACCAGCGCTGCTTCGACGTGAGCGCTAGCACCGATGGCAAAACAAGCAAGCCTAGTACAGCCCAGCAAGCTGTCTGTGCTTGCAACGGCCTTTACACTCCTGAGCCTAGTGCTTGCTTGTGACTGCCAAATCCCGTCAGCTACGGACGGCGCTGGTTTTCGATACTATGCAATCGGGCTTGCTCAGGTGCGCACGTCGCTGGCCTACTCCAACAGGCATGAATATGAGGTTTAAATATACCTGTAATGCGTCACAGGGCAAGATTTGTTGCTCCGGGTTGCAGTTGCGCAAGGGCCCTAACTTGCTGTTGGCGCTGCAGGCTTCGGCACTCACTGGACAACACGCATCGCTGCCCACTTTTGCTGCTTTGATCTCACGTTCAGACCCACCGTCAGGCTCTGGAGTGGTGTCAGGATAATCTGCAGGGACTGATGGGGGAAATCACCGCTGGTGAGGCTGCTGAGGGCTGCAGCAATGCCTGCTGCTGCCCGCACTGCACCTGCTGGCTCCAACTATGCCTGTGAATGCATGCTGGCAGGCTTTGCAGATTCCTGACTGCACAGTGCTGGTGCCCATCAACCTCGCGTTTGCCCCTGCCTGTCTCGTGCCCAGGAGCGGCAGTGCGCAGCTGCTGTGTGATGGCGGCCTGTGTGCTCGCAATGACGTGAGAGTTCGCCCTCTCACCCTGATTGTTGTTGTTGCCTGTGCATGTGGCTCAGGCACTCCTGAGGGTGCTGTAGTCAGGTCGTTGTGCCTGGGCCAAGCCTGCTGGCTGAACAACCCCACCGTCAAGGGCAGCTGCCCGCTGCTGCTGCCCAACGGCACCGTCGACCTCACCTCCGACTGCTTTGAGCGCCACCTGCTCGTCTGCAAGATCCGTGAGTTGCCATGCCTGCGGCGCCCTGCTGTGTGCTATGCTGCAGCAATTTGCATGGAGAGCAACCACTGAGTGCAAGACAGCATGCTACTACTAAACTACTCATGTCTGCACACATGCTGCGGTATGGCGCTGAGTGCGCACATTTGGGCGTGTGCTGCGGGCTGTCATGCATAACGGTGTTACAACTGTTCTGCATCACCGCCATGCAGAACTGTCCTGTACTCCTACCACAACGATAGATATCGTGATGCACGCACAGCGTAGATGCAGTACAATCACAGCCTTGGGACAGCTTGGTGTATACCACCGCCCATTCCGTGCATCAAGCACAGGTGGTGATGCATCCTGCCATTGGCATGCCATCGACCTGACCTGGCGGCTGTGGGTGCAAGCGGGCAGTGCTTGAACTGATGCGGGGATGCATGCATGTCTGTGGCTTGCCCTCGCAGCTGTGAGCGAGCCCTTCCCGCCAATACCAATCGCCTTCCCGCCACTGCCCCCCAGCGCGCTGCCATCGCCGCCCCCCCTGGCCCCTCCCCCAGATGCCTCGCCTCCCCCCGACGCCTCGCCTCCCCCCGACGTTAGCCCTCCATCACCGCTGGCATCACCGCCGCCCGACACGCTTCCACCCCCTCCCAAGCCTTCCTCACCCCCGCCGAAAGCACCGCCGCCGCTGCCTCCACCCGTTCTGTCCCCGCTGCCTGCACCGCCACCGCCTAACCCAGCACCTGCACCGCCGCCGCCGCTACCTGGACCCGCCCCACCACCAAGCAACTCACCGCCCGCACCGCAGCCATCTCCACCCAATCCTGAACCTGTTCCTGCGCCTCCACCAACACCAGAGCCGTCGCCACCACCCGCACCAGGGCCGTCACCGCCGCCCTCATCCGAGCCGTCACCGCCCCCCGC